>JAGFPH010004017.1:86587-102905 GCA_018207615.1 Philaenus spumarius | reverse complement strand
AGGTGCTCACTAAGAAAGGGTTTGAAAAATTCGAAATTTTAGGGGGATCAAAGTTATTAAAAAACGTTTTCTTAAAAACTACCGAACGGATTGAAATGAAATTTGGTATGTAGCTTCCTCTAGGGCCATAGGTGCTCACTAAGAAAGGGTTTGAAAAAATTCGAAATTTTAGGGAGGTTTGGGGATCAAAGTTAATAAAAAACGATTTCTTAAAAACTACCGAACGGATTGAAATGAAATTTGGTATGTAGCTTCCTCTAGGGCCATATTTGCTCACTAAGAAAGGGTTTGAAAACATTGGAAATTTTAGTGGGGTTTGGGGGGTAAAAATTACTAAATCACGATTTCTCCAAAATTACCGAACGGATTGGAATGAAATTTGGTATGTAGCTTCCTCTAGTGCCATAAGTGCTCACTAAGAAAGGGTATGAAAAATTTCAAAATTTTAGGATTGGTTTGGGGGGATCAAAGTTACTAAAATCATAATTTCAGATCTTTTATTATTATGACAATAGTGCTTTTATTATTTAAAAGATCTATATATATAAAAGCCAAATACCACTCACTGACTGAACACTTAAAACGAATACAATTACGTTAAAAAGACTGAAAATACCAACCACCACGGGCAACGCCGTACGGGTCAGCTAGTGAATATATACAATCGAGTTGGACTAGGAAGGAAAAAAACAGAACACAATTCTCATGAGTTAATTGTGAAACGCGTTTCAACGACAAAGTCGTCTTCCTCAGTGTCTAGCTACTCAGCTGTTGTCGAAACAATCGGACGAAGGTAACACCTGCGCATTGTTAGCGCAGATTGTATGACAATTATTTCGCCCAGTCAGTCAGGCATAACTATATACATTACCGTTTCCCCGAGTGCAAATTATATAACCGGTTACCGGCGACTATAGACTGTTGCCAAGAGGAACATCCTTGAAAATATCAATCCTGTTGTACTAGTGCGCCTGAAAACATCGGAAACTTACCGGGAACGCGGGAGTGTTCCGCCCCGCCGAGTCCCGGTTTCGAAGGTCCGATCTAGAACAGTGCTGAATACGCGGTGTTTGCAGATTCCGAATGAAGGCGTTAAAACGTAAATTAAACAGTTATTTGCGACTTAGCATCGCTTGGACGCCCCGAAAGTAAATGTCAACGCGCGAGCGCAGCGAGTACCATTAAAATACTTTCTTCCTCCAGCTACAATTTTCTATACTAATATTATAAAGAGGTCAAATTTGTTTGTATGTAGGGGGGTAATCTCTGAAACTACTGAACCGATCGATAATATAGTGTTACTAATAAAAAGCTACACTACCACCGAGTAACTTAGGCTATAATTTATTTCGATAAAAACATTTTTTATTTCAATATTTGTATAGTTTTAGTCGGGAAAAATTCTTAGGTTAGGCCTAGACTGATAAATCAACACATGTACTAACATTTATTACCATAAATTAAATAAAATAACAGTTAACAGCTGTTTGCTTTAATATTTCCATTTACTGCTAATTTCAAACTTTGTATTTCTAACTTTTAGGTTAGGATTTTACTAAACGTAGACCCGAGCCTTAACGGTTCTTTTAACCTTTATTATAACTGCTGTTATAAAAATATACGATATCATTTGATTTGAACATTTAACATTATTTACCGTATATATATATATATGGCTCACAGATTGGTTAACTTGCCGTTATCTAAGGATAACTACGAGAAAGAACTGAAATATATGTATGGTGCTGCGATTTTTAATGGGTATTCTAAAGAATTAATAGACAACATAGTAAGAAAAATGAATTTCAAGAAAATCAAGGAATCAAGGTGCACTCTTGTGAGCAACAAGCCCCAACAACGATGGGTTAAAACAACGTTTGCCCCACCATTATGTAATGTTGTTAGAAAATCGTTAGCGAAATATGCAAATTTGAATGTAGCTTTGACGGCTGATAATAATCTTGGTAAGATGCTGGGTAATCCTAAAGACAAAATTCAAGAACACGACAAATCCGGAATTTACTGTATTAACTGCGAAATGTGTCCTAAAAAGTATATAGGTCAAACCATAAGAAGCATGAAGATACGAGGTAAAGAACACTTTTCTCATTTAAAATATAATAGGCCTGATAAATCTGCTATGGCTAAGCATTGTTTAGATGAAAATCATCATTTTAAAATAGAAAATTCTAAACTGTTAAAACATGTAACAAAACCCAACACATTGGACGCTTGGGAAACTTTTTATATTAACAAATACCGTAACATAATTGTGAATAATGAATTAGGTCCTTTACAGTATTCTTTATTAATGTAATAATGCTATGTTTTGTTAAATATTAATATTAGTTTAGCAATCTTATTTAAGTTATATTGTTAAGATATTTGATAAACGGTAGGCGGTGGTTAACGCCTTAGCATAGGTTATGACACGCCCCCTGTAGGGTACGCCCCTTCTGGTTAGGTATTTATACGGTGCGTTGTCACACTGTTAGATCAGTTATAGTTTGGTTACTGTAGCCCGTGCATCACTGAGGATGGCGACATTGTCGTTGAAACGCGTTTGAGGTTAGTAAACGTATTTATTGTGAGATTTTGTGTTCAGGTTTTATTTTATCTAAATTATTTACCGTCTTAGCTTTGAGGTTATTATTAATCCTCCGCCTTTATTATAAAGAAATCATAACACGATAAGAAGGTCCCAACGGGGTTGGCGTGCGGAGCACGCAGGGGTTCCCCCTAGTAAAGAATACAGTTGGCGTGGTTAAAATAGTGATAGGTGTTTGGATTATGATATAGTAAGTTTTTTTATTGCAATATTTGTAAATTTAGTCCGACAAAATTCTTAGGTTAGGCCTAGACTGATGAACCATCACATGTATTTACTGTACATTCATTACGATAGCAACCAATTGAACAAAATAACGGATAAAACAGCTGTTTGCTCTAATATTTCCATTAACAAACTTCGACGCAATTATTTGTGTTTCTAACTTTTAGGGTAGGTTTGTATTAAAGACCTGAGCCTCGCTGGTTCTTTTAATTTTTATTATAACTGCTGTTATAAATATACGAAATAATTTGATTCGAATATTTAACATTATTTACCGTCTTAACTTCGGGGTTATTATTAATCCTTCACCCCTAGTAGTAAATAATTTGCATTTTTCTGTGGAACAACCTTTATTAAAACATGGACATTCATAAAAACAATTGAGGAAGTTCAGTGGTGCACTGTTGATTCAGCAGTCGTTTTACTAATCTATATATATAAAAATGAATTGCTGTTCGTTAGTCTCGCTAAAACTCGAGAACGGCTGGACCGATTTGGCTAATTTTGGTCTTAAAATGTTTGCAGTAGTTCATAGAAGGTTTATACATAAAGAAAAACTTGAAGAGTTTCCCGAAAAAGTTTCAAATTTGGAAGAAACTCAACCGCCTTTACTGTATGAACTCAAAACCATAGCTTAAAAAAACAGCTGTTCGTATAAAAAGCTTAGCAACACGTTATGTTTGTTTACAATCATTACCATAGCAACATTACTTAGCAAATTTATAATCACTTTAATACTCTTCAAAACTAACAGCTTTTTAAGGTTAGATTGAAAAACTATAAACAAACACAAGGAAAAATCAATGAAAAATGCTTACAGAATTATAATTCAACTCAAACATTGGTTATTAAATACCTATCTATATAGGCCTACTTAGAGATATGCTGTTTAAAATATTGTTTACATAAAATATATATCATAACTATGAATTTTTTAATACTTTTCAAAATATATTTTCGCTATCAATAATACTAATAACAAACAAATTATTTGACACCATGCATAACCATAAACATGCACGAGTTTAAACATATTATATTGAAAACTAAACAAACAATCTGAATTAAACTAAATACCATTAAAATATCACATTCGTAGCTTTATTTTGATATGTAATTGCATATTTAAATACTAAACAATATCTTATACTAATTAGGCCTATACATTTAAAATTACAAACTCTATTTGAACCAGTTTGTTACATCCTAAATTAACGCGGATGTTACAAAGTGATTCAAATATCTTTTCTACGACCCCCAGCTAATTTAAACCCTCGCTAAGAAAGGGTTAAAAGAAATTCGAAATTTTAGGGCGGTTTGGGTGGGGGGGTCGAAGTTACTAAAAATCCCTATAAGAACGAATTGGAATGAAATTTGGTACGTAGCTTCCTTTTAGGCTGTAGGTGCTCGCAAAATTGTCAATGAAATTAAGTGAAAGTCAAAATTAGTAAAAACTATAAATTAAAACGATATATTTAAAGCTTTTTCATGTTAGATAGTAGTTTACAGGAATACAATTTTCAGTGCTTTCTTAAATAGCGTAGCCTTATTTTCATGACCACAGTAGGATACGCACGGGTATTCAACGAACACTTAAAAGAATAAAATTATGCCAAAAAGACTGAAAATACTAACAACCACGGGCAACGCCGTACGGGTCAGCTAGTATATGATAAAAAGTGCCTGTATAAAATACATAAGCTATAAGTTCCAACAAAGTTCACTCAATGGTTTTATATGGCCACTGTTCCGCCCGCTGGATGATGAGTGGTTCTTTCTACCCTATTAATGCAGTAAAACTGGAAGAACGAATATTGATTCACCTCTTATTCTTTTGTTGCGAAATTAGTGGGGTTCCAGTCAGGGACGTTGCTAAACAAATTATTGGAGGGGTGGGGACAATATCTAAAATTTCTCGACAATTTTCACCATTTTTGCCGATTTCTGTGGCGGGGGTTCCAAAGCGCAGAAGAGGTCTCCGGATTTTGCTGTCTGTAATAAATCCCAGTAAAGATGGAGCCCTGGTGGTTCACACTCGGATTGTTAAATGGACTTCTCCAAGTAGGGTTTTCAACACGGCACCTGCTATATTGAGTACTGAGTTTTTACTTTCTCCCCCTATACCATAGTAGGCCTGTATGGAGAAAGTATTGTATTCGTCAAAATTTTCGAGTTTGAGTTTTTGGTGGAAATATCCGTTCCACCAAAGTGGTTTTCGGAGTGATGTCTGTGTGTGTGTCTGTGTGGATGTTATCAGACCTAGAGCCTAAACCAGTCGTCCGATTTTGATGAAATTTGGTATGGAGGTACTAATCCACGATATCTCCAGGCGTTTTTTTCATTTCATTTTTGTGAATTTTTTATTTTTAAGGGTAATTTTCCCATAAAAACCCTTAAAATAACGTAAAAAAATCAACTTTTCTCAAAAACGGCTCCAACGATTTTGATTAAAATTTTATAATTTATTAGGGACCTAAAGTACTATAAACCATAAAATTTTAATCAAAATCGTTCGAGCCGTTTTTGAGAAAAGTTGGTTTTTCCGTTATTTTATGGATTTTTATGGGAAAACAGCTTTAATAAAAAAATCGCCTCTCCTACCCCACCCTACAAGTCACAGTGAATCTGTTGAATAATTTAAATATGTTGAGAAATAAATATGTGAGAAAGTATGTGCCAGTTGCTGGTGCCGTTTATTAATTTTGTACAAGAATTTCAACACATTCGTAATATTATCGAAACATTCCCCATACTTTTTCCCAATATTTCCCACAAACTTAAAAACTTCCCCACTTTCGGGAAAAACCCCAATCTGGCAACATCGGTCTAGCGGCCTGGAAAGGCATGGCAGTGTTGCCGCATTAACAAGGGTCGGAACTAAATTTCCCACAACATCGTTTAAAAGAAGACGATCCATTTTTATTTGGTACAGAAATATTTGCCCAACATCATCGGCTTTGAAATGGTAATTTGCTTGTTATTTGTGAATGTTGATAATTACCAACAAAAACTTTCGAAACCCAAACCCAAAGTTTTCGAGATTTTTGCGTGCAATTTAGTCCCAATATCAAAATCTTAAGTTTTTCAAAATCTCAAATTTCAAAACTTTTTGGATTCTAAAATTATTGGGGGGCGACGCTCCCTCGCCCTTTCCAAAGCGACGTAACTGTTTCCACTATCACCATCGTTTCCCCCACTGCGGGAGGCCGGAATATTCGTCATACTGTACATCGATTTAAATAGGAAATTTACCTATCGAAATGTCGACGTAACAATCATACTGAGTTTAGCACACAATCTGTTCTAGTGTAGACTTTGGCAAACAGATAGCGCTGGCATGCTTATTAAAGCGGTCTATTGTTAAAGGTTATAATGAAGTAATTGTTACAACCGAGTTTATCAATTTACTTTCGTAGACGAAACACAGATATTCGACGGAACAGTAGGGTAATCGCTGACGTGAGTTGAACGAGGTTTATATGATTTTAGGGTTTCAACCAACTATTTAGGAAATTGGTCTACTCACGAAGGCGTATATAATTACAGAATTTGTTTGGCTAGCGAACTCGTCCGAACGACTTGGAAAACTAACTTGTGTAGCACTCTTGGACAAACACATAAATACATATATAATAACATGCGCACATGACATTAACATGTTGATACACATATAATAATATAATTATTTATTTATTTATTCCATAAATAAATTACAAACAATTTACAAATTATCGTCTATGAATTTAGTGTCCACATAGACACGAGGCACTAGTCATGCACAACGTAACTTTACAATAAAAATTATGGAAAACGAGAGAAGAAAAATACAATTTTAAAAAGTACAAGAAATCATAAATAGGTCATCACCATAACGACAACGTCACTCCTGTGCCCACACCAAAAATTCCCCTACAAAGAATCAGAATAGAACTCGAGATAAAAAATGAAAAGATAAAAAGAGCGACATACAGGCTAAACATAACTTTATTCGTACTCCGAAAAAATGACGGACTCACAATAATCCCTCCCCCTCCCCTAACCATAAAGATACTTGCTTTTTATAGGCCTTAACTTTATAATTTTGAAAATGTCTCTGGTTTCTTGGAATGTTACGGAAAATCATCTGTGAAACGTAACATGAGTTAGAAGTAGATACAGATCTATAAAGCCTATCTGTTCTTATACCCACTGCTTGAGAATGACGAGTAAAATGAGAATGACTCGAAATAGAAAAAATGAAATTGGAATTTTTATGCAAAAAAGTTGAAAGAGTATTTACAAAAAGTTATCTGATATTCAAATCGTTTAAACAGTCATACAGCTCGTCAGAAGGATGTCTTTTTGGTTTACGCAGCGCCATCTTCATAACAGATCTCTGGAGGACACCTAAGGGAGCCAGTATGGATTTGCAGGCGCATCCCCAAACTATTATCCCCCCCAAAAGCAAAGACTGGCAATAAGCAAAGTACAGTTGTCTTATTTCCCGAAAGTATAATACTTCATTTGGATTCCTAAAAACATAGATTAACTTTCTAATTTTACGACTCAAATAGTCAACATGTGCCGACCAATTTAAGCGTTTATCAAACAAGGCACCCAAGTATGTGTAGGAGTCAACTCCGTCGATGTTACCACAGCCGCAGAGCTTACTTAGGTAATTCCCACACGAATAAGGACAATCACTAATGGACCTAAGGACCTGTACAATTTGGCAGCCTAAAACTTGTTCTGGGGACCGTGATCCCTGCTCAATGACCACTCCCGACCTTAGGTCTTACCAAAAGAGTCGCTGCACTAGCCAATTTTCCAACGGACATTCGTTAATAACTGATTTTAAGGTTAGGCCTAGATCAGAATGTAACATCGGGTTAATTAAACAGGTGTGTACAAATACTACATCCAGTACTTACGGATGAGGAACATAGATCAAGGAATACAACTGTTGGTTGTGATTGACGTCTTCTCTAACACGTCGCATCAATGTCTTGTAGATTTCATTGAGATCCAAAGCCCATGCTTTGTACTTCGGGTCCTCTATATTCTCCAGGATGCTTGGTTTGTTGTCAAAGTCTGTCGGAGTCCATTCCTGTAAACAGAAAACTATTGTATCATCCACACGCGCGCTTGCCCGTACTTTCTCATGCTAACGCTAAGCCGTGTTACAATTCACAACATCTATACTAGTAGTTCTGTGAACAGTAGACATTGCTCGTTGAAATAACAAATGTGGTTTTGAGCTTAGGTTAAAAATAGTGTGCCAGTAAGGAGGTAAGCACAAGGTTTAGCCAGTGAAATATTATTTACAATTCCCGCGATTCCGGGATTTCTAGTTCTCGTTTTTATTTCTTTTCTTGAGCTTTAACTGCTAAAGATTTTCTTTTAGGGGCATTGTGCTTTATTTAGGTTAATAATGCGTATACATATATCATAAAAAGATACAAATATCGCGTTTTAGAGGGACAACATACAATTAAATATTTGCATACTTAAATAACTCAAACTTAACAATGTATCATAAGTTAACTTAAGATCCATATCATATTCCAATATTAGAAATAATGAAAACAAACGATGTTAAAACGTCGTGATAGTGATCTCGTACCAACACTTCCCACGGTGTGCTACGGTCATTTTTTGTACGTCCTTTATCGCCGCGAGGTTTCATTTGTTTCATTTAATTTTGTAATTCAAGTAAAGCTAAGTCAAATACTTTTATGAAATTTACAATGATAATTTACACGTATACAGTTCAATTCTTTGATTTGTCCTCTACACTTTCTTATAATAATATGTCATTTTTGGGCAAATGATATATTCCTGAATTACTATTCAAAACAGGCCTAGTTTTGTTAGCAATCTTGTAGTAGGAACATAAAAACTGGTGTTTTCAAAATAATAAATTTGAAATTGATAAATATTTTTATACAATTCTATTTAGAACTAAATTACGAAACTTTTTAACATTTATGAAAAAAATTACAATAATTTTTACTACTTTTTATGTAGGCCTAAAGTTAAACATTTTCCTTTTGTTACCGAACGTGATTGTTTCTTGAGCTAATAACTTTCTTAATTTTACTTCAATCATTTTTTTTACTGGCATTTATGAATTCTTTAAACCTTTATCTACAAAAAAAGCTATGGAACACGTTTGAATTGGTTTAGAATAAACGTATAAAAACATGGTTGAAATACAAAAACTTGGACGATTTTTAACAAATTCGAAGTTTACGGCCATTTTGTGAACTTACCATTAGAGATACGGAAAAAATCAAGAATACAATTCTGTTTAAAATTTAATTTGCTATTAGCAAAATGTTATTAGTTTTTAAATTCGACTTACGGTTAAGCCAGAAACTGGCTTTGGAAAAAAGCTTACACTGAGAGAAACGGTCCGGCCGTCATTTCTATTTTATTTAAGGGGTTAAAAATGAAAAATGGAAAAAACCTTATATATACATGGCTCGGCCTAGGAATAAGGAACATTCATGCAAAAAATCATCATAATCGGTGAAGGCGTTTGGCCGTAATCGTGAGACAGACACACAGACATATAGACACACAGACACACAGACGAAATGCCGAACGGTCGAGTTAAAACGGAGACCTCGCTTACGCTCGGTCAACAATCTTAAAGTTCCGTGGAGTTAAAAAGCACGCATCTAAACAAAATCATTTGGCAAAATCCCGAGAGGAAGCGGAATCAGTGTGTTTGGCTTCAGATGCTGATGTACAACCCCTCGATAAAGAGTGTGCTGAAGTGTATAACGGACCGTATAAAAGAGATGTACAGGTTATTGTTAGTGACCAGAGCTTTCACAAATCTGTTATTATATACTTTGGTATATCTATACTAATATTATAAAGAGGTAAAATTTGTTTGAAGTAGGGGGTAATCTCTATAACTACTGAACCGATTGAAAAAATTGTTTTACTAACAAAAAGCTACACTATCCCTGAGTAACATAGCTTATAATTCATTTTGATAAAAACATTTTTATTTCCATATTTGTAAATTTATCCGGAAAAAATTCTTAGGTTATGCCTAGACTGATGAATTGACATAGGAACCGATTGAATGAAATAACAGATAAAACAGCTGTTTGCTCTAATACTTCCATCAACAGCTGATTTCACACTTTAAAGCAACTATTTGTATTTTTAACTTTTAGTTTAGGGTTTTTTTTAAAGTGTAGACCTGAGCCTTGCCGGTTCTTTTAACCTTTATTATAACTGCTGTTATAAAATATACGAAACAATTTGATTTGAACATTTAACATTATTTACCATCTTAGCGTTTGGGTTATTATTAATCCTACACCTTTATTATAAAGAAAACATAACATGATTATGTGTACAGAAGGTTCCAACGGGGTTGGCATGCGGAGCACGCAAGGGTTTCCCCTAGTCAATACAAATACTATTTAAAAATAATTCGACCACGCAGCTGGACCGCTGACGTGAGTTGAGAAAATTTCCAAAAATTAAGTTTATATGCCTACGTTTTAAGGGTTTCAAATATGTTTGGGAAATAGGTCTACTCACGAAGGCGTTGAACAGCTGTCTGTGTGTACGCAATATATTAGTAGAATTTGTTTCCTCCTAGTGGCCTCGCGAGTTTGCACCACTTGGCTTCGAACCGGGTACTTATACGGTATTTTACGTTTTGGTCGATTTTGGGGGAACCAAGCGAGCTATAAGGTCGCGTAAAAAAACAAAATGTGCAGAATAACATCTTACATTTATATTTTTAGAAAAAAACCCGAAAAAAGTTTCATTCTCATAGTAAAAAACTCAAAAAATAGTTACTTCCGGTCAAAAAACTTACTTCCGGTTGTTGGATTTTTTTGGCTAACGAACTCGTCCGAGCGACATAGACAACCAACACGTGTACCAAATTTGAACCAAATTGGACTTAAAATGCGGCCGCTAGAGTGCGAACACATATATACATATATATATATATGCATTTTAATGACACCCCAAAACGTGTTCTGGGGACCATGATCGGTGCTCATTTGCTACTCCCGACCTTGGGTCTCACCATAAGGGCCACTACAATAGCTCATGTTTGCTATGGAAATTCGCTAACAACAAACTTTATCAAGGCCTACCTAACTATGCTGAGGGATTTTTTATCTGGTAAATGTTTACCATTATAAGGATGGTGAGTAAAACTGTAGGCCTATTTGTTAAAATTCTGTATGCACTGTATATACACATTTGATTATTATACCATTCCACTGTAAGTCTGGATCGAGTTATTGTAAAATACATGACGAAGGTGATCCAGTTTTAGATTTGTTATTGTCAAGGTGGCAACACTGAAAGGAAGTATGCGGTAACTGGCTTGGTTTCTGTTTTAATCACAGGCCTGTCGGCTTTTATTGTTCTTGTTCTGTTCAATTACCGAAAAATCGTGCTCCTTAACGACTTCGCACGTACATCTGTTTTTAAAAGTACAAAGGCGATTGTAATAATATGTTACACAAACTGATATTAACAGAAACTAAGAACAGCTGGGGCAGTTTAAAACGATTTTGAAATAGGAATATCTAAACATTGAAGTGTCTGTGTGTGAAATATAAGTTTTTTTCTAAGCTCATACGGTTATTTACACAATACTGACAATACCAAAACCTAAACGCACATTTATAATTTTTTGTCCGTCTGTTTATCCGGGCTGATCTCGGGAATGGTTGAACCGATTTTGACGAAACTTTCATTAAAATGTAGAAGACTTTTCGGAGAATATTTTAGGATACTTTTTATTCCGAAAATATTAAAAATTCCTGTTAAAAAGTTGAAGAACTGTAAAAATTATGGGCAAAATTAGGGATTTTGTGGACAAATATTGGGGATATTGCGGGTTTAGGTCACAGTTACCCCCACGACCCGACTTAGATCCAAGTGCCTCTGTCCTAATCGATCATCATTTCTGTAAATTTTGCCGTTCGATTACTTAGGTCGAATTGATGAAACGGAATAACTTCCCTTAAAATTAAATAATGACCACCCACTTAATTTTTCTATATTCTCAAAAACTACTCAAGAAATTTTACTAAAATTTCACAATTTACACATATTAGTGCCGGGAGTTTTTTTTTAGAGAATATCGTCACTACAAACAAAAAGATTTAAATGGGGTAGCTACTACATATATACCCTACAATAATAATTATAAATTGCACTAATTCCTACAAACTATAAAGCTAAAAGTATTTAATATTATTCTTAATTGATATAAAAAAAACATTTGCAATTCTATTACTTAAGTCAAATTGATGAAATGGGATAACCACCCTTAAAATTTAACCAAGCAATAGCGAAGCATTGCCAGGTCCACTAAAAATTTAATAAATTAATTTCATCGATGAAGCTTATATAATGAGCCTTATGAATAAAAGTGAAGCTAATGCTTTAAAGTAAAAGTTAGAAGTAAAAGGTTTTGTTTCAACCAAAAGTTAGGAGTAAAAGCATTTCCTTCCTTACACATGAATAACGCTTATCTTTTACTTGTGAGCAAATCCTTCAATCTGGAAGTAAATGGATGAAACAGTTGACATGTGAAAGAGAAATGAAAATCAGCAGTTCATTATTGATTGCAGTCGTATTAACAGAGTATTATATTGTTATACACATTCTGTAAAAAAATCATCAAGTACGATACATTATTTTATTTATAAATTATTATTATTAAATTTTTAGTAGGTACCTATCGAATATGTATACTTTGTAAATAAAATTTTTAAATACATTTTTTAAATGTATATATATCTTTTGATATATATATATTCGATTTTAAAAATTAAAAAAGATTTGGATTCACAATAAAATTATCTATAACTTATTAGATTCATAACTCCATACATAATTAAAATAAATGTTAAATAATACAAAATAAAAAAAAACATTGTTCACCATTTGTCGAATTTGAAATAGTAATTTTTATAGGCCTAATCAGTAAAGGTATTAAAATTTGTTGTAACTACTTGA
This sequence comes from Philaenus spumarius, assembly GCA_018207615.1. Taxonomy (NCBI): domain Eukaryota; kingdom Metazoa; phylum Arthropoda; class Insecta; order Hemiptera; family Aphrophoridae; genus Philaenus; species Philaenus spumarius. The sequence continues at coordinate 90,076 of JAGFPH010004017.1, read as the reverse complement.
TTTTTTTAATTGTTATTTTAGATATGTTTTCTATATGTGGTTCAAATTTTATTAAAATCGGTTAAATATTTTTAAAGTTATTCAATTTTTACATAAGGCTCGTTGAGAAGCTTATGGAGCTTTATGAGAAACTGGGCATTGATGACGTCACGAGTTACTGCGCATTTTACAAGTCACATTCTTCTTCAAACCTATACAAGCTCTTGAAATCTCCTGTTAATGGAGAAGAACGAGGTTTGTAATGTTTAACACATCACACTCGAATTAAATCTGCCATGATGGCAAAAACAAACAAACACAACCTTTTACTTCACTGATAATTCAGCGACTGACTAGATGCATCAGTTCTGAAGGATTTGCTTTACATTTGAAGTAACGGATAAGTTTTATTCATATGCATTTGCTACTTTCGAAGTATATGGATCAACCAAACAAGGATTTGCTCTTACCTCGAAGTAAAAGGTGTTGCTTTATATTTTTAATCATATACATAGAAGGGTTTGCTTTAAAAACTGCAAATAAAAGGTTTTGCTTCTTTTTATTCATAAGGCTCAATAATCTACTCTCTTTTTAAATAAAACTTATAATAATCTACTCTCTTTTAATAATGCCCCACTAGTTGGGCGTCAAATTTATAATACTTACAAAACTAATTTTAATCTTTGAATGATCTAATAGGATTAGCCTATTTATGATAATCTTATATTACTTTGAAATTAAATGATAGCTGTACTTTGAATCAAAAGCTATAAATGAGAAACAGTATATATATTTTATTTTTCCTTTAATTGTAATCAAAATTGTATCTTATACATTTACTCTTTAAAAGAAAATATTGATAATATTATTAGGTTCACAAGATTGTTGTTCAGATTGTTCATTTACAGATTTCTTAAGATTGCCCATCAGCTTTGCTCAATTACGGTAATATTTGTTGATTTATTATCTAAAGTCATATGACAATAAATCTTTTATAAAATCTCGGGAAGGGTTATCGGCCGGGTTTGGATAATCTTTTTATAATACGCATTTGGATTTTAATTGATTGAGTATTGAATTTAGAAAATGGCATCAAGATTTGTACTCAAGATAAAATATTCAAAGTTCAATAATTTGATTAATTAGTCTCATTTAGTTGATTTTAACCATTGTTCTTTATAAAGTATACAGACTATACCAAGTTCTGTTCAATGTTAAACGGTTTTGTTTCATGTAACACTTTTATTTTAAACTGAATAAATATCGGAATTGCAAAAACACATCTTCATCTCTGGACTCCTGGCTGTAGAATGCTTTCAAACTAGGCGGTAGTTCGGTCATTTTTCAATTGTCTTGGTATTGCCAATCTTATTTCCTTTGTTGCACATCTGATCTCCTGATTGGTCGGTTGTAGTTCATTTCGTTAGATTCGATGTATTATAATGTTTCTTGTGTGAATATAGCATATTCGCGTGTAACATGAGTATTTATTTAGCACATTAATATTTCTTTTAAATGTATGCCATATTGGTTAAAATTACCATTATATTAGTAAAATAAAATTATGTATTAAACCACGACCTTAGTATCAAGCAGGCCTACTCTAGTGTGTTAATGGCTGAATGCTAGATCGTTAAGCTATTTACATTTTACAATCTCTTTACAAATAAATACTAATACTTTTGCTTTAATTAACATTGTTTTACTGAACACTTATTTATGTTACACATATCTATATTATGTTCTATTGGTTGTATTTAGATTTTCTTATAACATAAATTTTCGAATCGCAATCTTTAATATAGATCATATATGTTGAGATGTTTGTTTACATTGGTATAACCTAGTTTGGGTTCAATACGATTTCTGATCTTCACGCTGGATAACTGTGATTAAAGAATTGGTGTTAATACTTGTTTGTTAATTTTATAGTGTGTTAATAGATGGAAAAGTGCTATATAAAAGTGTGGTATAATTTATTGTGATCTTGGTTGAAGTAGGCTAGGCCTAGGCTAGGTTTGTTTTTGTTTTTGTGAATTGGCAATCTTTAGGTTATAGGTCATTGTGTGATTCATGAGATTTGATATCATTATACTTATATCTATTGTTTTAATTATACCTACTGACAGTTCTTTAAATTATTGTAAAACCTCTGCGTGCTCCAAGCGCCAACTTCCTTACTTCCTCCACACGTGTTTATAAATACACGGCATTTCTTTCTAATTGATCCACTTTCTAGTAATATAGTTTTCCATTTATGGATTTATTTTCTCCACTAATTAACCACTCTTGGTTAGGTTCTTTGAAAACACCTGATCGCTTTGTATTAATTATTTCCAAAAGCGACAAATATTTTCTGTTCGATTGAAAAATTCATCGTTTCAAGGTTAGACGTCGCACGTAAACCGTTTTAATTGTTGTGTGTTTACAAACAGCTGATCGAGATTCAACAGATGGCATTGGATATTGTAATCGCATCGCATTGCCGGAGGCAGTGGTTCTAATTTCTATGGGAGAGATGAGCTATTGCTCTTATGACTCTTATGCCGAGACGTAAGGTCGATGAGCACCGATCAATTCCCCAGAACAAGTTTTGGGGTGTCATTGCAAATGTTATATAGGGTGTCCCACGAAGAGGTCCCTATTTTTGAATTAATATATTAGATGCACCGAACACTCTACAAACCTGAAACTCAACAGTCCTAACATACACATATGTAAAAGAAATACACCTGATAATCAGTTAATTCTGACACATTAGGACAAAATGGCGGGATATCAAAGAAATAGTACCTTTTCGTTAAAAGAGTTTTATTTGCTTAAGTGTTACAACATAATTATTGAATTTTAACGATGTTACTAAGCACTAAACAACGTTAGGGAATTAAAGATATAAGTAACTCATAAATAAATTAAATCTATTTGATCCATAAACCTTATTCAAACTGATGTCCATCGATCGCAATGCACTGATGACAACGAAATAGAAAAGGTCAAGAAGATTTTGGTCCAAAACTGCTTTGGCCACATTAGCATGATGCGGAGAAGCTCCATCCTGTTGGAAAAAAACGTCTTTCATCTCAGGCTGAGAAAGATGAGGAACTATGTGATTGCTTAAAACTGATGCATACCTTTCTCCAGTCATTGTTTGTCGGGATATGTCATACGACAAAACACCATCGTTGGTAACAGCAGCCCAAACTGTTATACCTGTTGATTTTAATTTCTCTTCTTGTAAGATATGTGGATTTTTTGTATTATAGTAATGACAATTATGCCTGTTTACAGTTCCTGTTCGATAAAATGTCGCTTCATCTGAAAACACGATTCCTTCATGCCATTCGCTATCTACGTCAGTCTTTTCAATTATTTTCGAACAAAATTCCAATCGTCTGTCAGGATCATCTTCAAGCAGTCCGTGAACTAAATGAGTTTTATAATGTTTGATTTTGTTCTTTTTGGCATACCTTTGGGCAGATGACTTCGGTATCCCTGTAGCAGATTCCACCT
>JAGFPH010004017.1:73032-86487 GCA_018207615.1 Philaenus spumarius | reverse complement strand
GTACCTTTCCCTAAAACACCTTACTGTTTCATAATCATTTTCAAAGGCAATAGCCTAGGAACAACATTTCACTTTTTGCTCAGTTGAAAACGGCATGGTACATAAGACACTTAACAATGCAACTTAATAACAAATGCCAATGTTTATTACCAAATATGTTCATTGTTGTGGATACACGCAGTCAGCTGATAGATTTAAAATAGTCTAAACAGCTGTAGCTGTTTCTATTCTAAATAAATGTAGGTTTACCCTTAAAATACGATTGCTGATTTTGTTGTTTTTTTGTATTTCCGCCATTTTGTTTGGATCAGTCAGAATTAACTGATACTCAGGGGTATTTCTTTTACATATGTGTTAGTCACGACTGTAGAATTTCAAGTCTGTAGCGCGCTCTATACGTCTGTCATATCAATTCAAAAATAGGGACCTCTTCGTGGGACACCCTGTACATAAAAGTAGCTTTGTATTCGTACTCTAACGGAAGTATTTTACGTCCTGTTTGGTCCAAATTTGGTAAACACGTCGCTTATCCAAGTTGCTCGGACGAGTTCGTTAGTATGTTTTATGATCGGAAGTAAATGTTTTTAGATGTTTTCGTACTAAAATGAGACCTTTTTGGGGTTTTAAGAAAAAATATAGGAGATTATTCTGCAAATTTTGTTTTTCCTTCAGCTTCTGTTTTAGATATTATCTTTTCTCTTTCATTAATAGGGTAGAAAGCGACTTATGATCTATAGTCAGGCTAGAAAGTATACTCGATGCTTTTCACGGGCACTTTTCCGCCCGCTAAATCACATGTTAGTAAAACAGCTGCTGAAACATCAATGAACTTCCGTGTCTGTGAATTTTTGGCATAACCTCAATCGCGTTTGTAAGTACGAACGTCCGTGTTTTAATAAAGTTTGTTCCATAGAAAAATGCTAATTGTTTACTAAAACTGTTGCTGCAGAAAAATTGTGTTTCTTACGAAAAGAAAGTATCTTAGTCGCCTTAATAAAAGTTACCGCACTCGCTTTCCTCCCTTAAAACATAAATAACTACACTAAAACATTTGTTTCACATTTTAGTATCATAAATTATATTTCAGACATTCCTGCCTCCTCTACAGCCGTACTCCTCACAACGCCATCCACGATAGACAAGAAAAGCAATTGTAATTTTAGTAAATAGTGTAAATAGATTTATTAAAAAAGCATCGTTCGATAACCCTAAAATTCAAGTTTTAGATTTTACCAACAGAAAGTGGGCTCGCTTGAATATAAAATAAGGATTATTATACCCTAAATAACATTTTATTTTAAAAAATCCCAAATTTTTTGATCACCTCATTTGGTAACTTAAAAATAGGATGAAAATATTGTTCTTTTTAAAATAGTAAAATGGGTGGGATTTGTTAATACTTTTTGACGAATGTTTTGAAAAAAAAGCAGTTTCAACAGCTTGTTTTAGCAAGCTGTAGCAAAGAAAAACTCTTCAGTTTTTGCATCACTGGTGATATAAAATAAATTTCGTTGATCATTTTTTACAAGTTTCCTGACGATTTCCATTTCCCCGTACGTCCCCGAAACAATGTAGGCCTATGCGATTTGCGAGTAAATACGACCGACTTTTAGAAAATTTACTGCGGACAACTAACTGGCGGACTAACCTAATATTGAGACCCGTTCAGTTAGAAAATACAAGAGAGGATCGTCGGAGTTCCGTTGAAATATAATACCAGCCCTACAGTCACCGACTCAATATTTATAAGTTAGTGTTATACGAATACAATACTTCGTTATTAACAGTACAAACTCGTTACTAGGACGTTGAAATGTGTACAAAAACTAAATTATACATTGACGCAATACAAACAGGTTTTGAAAACTGGTTGTAAAACGTGAATTACTGCGCAGTAGGCAGCGCTCACGTGGCGTGGTGGCGAACTACCTTGGTAGCTGACATTGCCGGACAACGACCAAAAAGGCTCAATAACTTGTAAACATGGGTGTCCTGTAGAGGCGGCCATTTTGGATTTTTATCCCGTAAGATCAATTAGTTTCGTTTATTTTGTATCATCAAATTGTTTGCAAATAATTTTAACCACGGTCACAATGCGCGCCCGTTTTGCGTTTCACCTTTCTTTAAATCCCGTTCATTTCTTGTGTAGTTGACATTTTTTAAGTACCAAGTTTGAATTTTTTTTCGTTACACAATAAAAAATGAATAGTTAAAAGTAAATCGCAAGCCGGATCGGCAATTTTATAAACATTGTTTAGTTCTGTCTTACCTAGCAATTACAAAAGATGGATTTATAAAATGGTTTAAAATGAAGCAATGTCAAAGCCCTCAGCTGCAAGAAATTGCTGTGTTTAGGTACGGCTATAGAGTGAAGGGGTGGAGTCGCCGGTTGCTTTATATTTTGCTGGAGAAGAGTTTAATAGTGAGACGTGGCTTCAGAACTCTCAACAAATACTTTTTTACAATATTATTAACATTTCCGAACGACCAAAGTTGTTCATACAAAAATGGTTTCCCCATTGGTAAATGCTTGCGTAAAAACGGAAACTTACTAAGTCGAAAATTAATCAGTTCTTTCCCATCCATCCAATACAAAATGGCGGCCGTTTACTGCGCGAGATACATAAAAGTTGGAATATTTGTACGGCAAACAAAATGTTCGAATTGTTTCTGTACGACGAAAAATAACCGTGTTAAGGACAAAATAATTCGCTGGGGTTGAGCAACGTGCTTCCGGTTGTTGGATTCTACCAATACGGGGGTTGGCGTGCGAGGCACGCAATGCATTGTGTATTGAAAGTACTCCCAATACGAGGGATGGCGTGCGAGGCACGCAATGCATTGTGTATTGAAAGTACTCCCAATACGAGGGTTGGCGTGCGAAGCACGCAATGCATTGTGTATTGAAAGTACTCCCAATAAGGGGGTTGGCGTGCGAAGCACGCAATGCATTGGGTATTGAAAGTACTCCCAATACGAGGGTTGGCGTGCGAAGTACGCAATGCATTGTGTATTGAAAGTACTCCCAATACGGGGGTTGGCGTGCGAAGTACGCAATGCATTGGGTATTGAAAGTACTCCCAATACGAGGGTTGGCGTGCGAAGCACGCAATGCATTGTGTATTGAAAGTACTCCCAATAAGGAGGTTGGCGTGCGAAGCACGCAATGCATTGGGTATTGAAAGTACTCCCAATACGAGGGTTGGCGTGCGAAGTACGCAATGCATTGGGTATTGAAAGTACTCCCAATACGAGGGTTGGCGTGCGAAGTACGCAATGCATTGTGTATTGAAAGTACTCCCAATACGAGGGTTGGCGTGCGAAGCTCGCAATGCAGTCTGTATTGAAAATACTCCCATACGGGGGTTAGCGTGCGAAGCTCGCAATGCATTCTGTATTGAAAATACTCCCAATACGGGGGTTGGCGTGCGAAGCACGCAATGTATGGTGTATTGAAAATTCTACCAATACGGGGGTTGGCGTGAGAAGCACGCAATTCATTGTCTATTGAAAATTCTCCCAACACTAGGGTTGGCATGCGAAGCACGCAATGCATTGTGTATTGAAAGCACTCCCAATACGAGGTTTGGCGTGCGAAGCACGCAATGCATTGTGTATTGAAAATGCTCCCAACACGGGGGTTGGCGTGCGAAGCACGCAATGCATTGTGTATAGAAAATGCTCCCAATACGGGGGTTGGCGTGCGAAGCACGCAATGCATTGGGTATTGAAAATTCTCACAATACGAGGGTTGGCGTGCGAAGCACGCAATGCATTGTGTATTGAAAATTCTCCCAATACGAGGGTTGGCGTGCGAAGCACGCAATGCATTGTGTATTGAAAATTTTCCCAATACGAGGGTTGGCGTGCGAAGCACGCAATGCAGTGGGTATTGAAAGTGCCCCCAACACGGGGGTTTGCGTGCGAAGCACGCAATGCATTGTGCATTGAAAATTCCCCCAATACGGGGGTTGGCGTGCGAAGCACGCAATGCATTGGGTATTGAAAATTCTCACAATACGAGTTTTGGCGTGCGAAGCACGCAATGCATTGGGTATTGAAAGTACTCCCAATACGAGGACCAACGACTTAAAAATCCAACATATAAAATGCGGCCGTTAGAGTGCGAACACATAAGTATATAAATTTTAAGGACACCTTAAAACGTGTTCTGAGGACCTTGATCGGTGCTCAATTACCACTCCCGACCTGACGTCTCACAATAAGGGTCACTGCAACCGCGCATCACTCCTATGGAAATTCGCTATAAGAACTGCAACAAAATATTATGGTTCTAGGATAGGTTGTATTCGAATATAAGCCGGATTGCCTTTCAAATTATTAGCGAATTTCCATATAGGCCAGTCGGTAGAGGTAAATTTAGAACAAAAGTTAGATCGGGTAATTTTCAAGATAACAAGCTGAGACTCAGCATAATTGTTTAAAATATATATTTTAACTCCAACGTCAAGTTTCAATTCGATATACAGTATTCAAATTCGGCCAATTTAGAATGAGCCAACGCTTTATATATGAATAAGATGTCCCCTTTTAGTGATTTCCCCTGCTGCAAAATACATGCCTGTATTATCGAATTTTTTCCAGACAAACCATTGCTCGGACGAAATAAATACGTACGACCTTTTTTGTTGAAAAATACCTCCCCTACACGGTGGTATTTTTTATTTTCCTCTATCTTCATCCCAGCTCGAAATATTAAGGATAATCGGAAAAAAATGATAATCGATTTTTTTCGACTTTGGGAAATTGATAGACTGGTAAACTTTTTTAACTTCCCGCTACCAATAAAGGGAAGTTATTGATTTCGGTCCGATTTTCGAAAGTCGAGTTTTCATTAAATCTCCACGTTTTGAGGTCCCAGGAAGCCATTCTGACTATTCCCGCCGAGGTGTCCGACCGTGTGTGTGTGTGTGTGTGTGTGTGTGTGTGTGTGTGGATGTATGTATGTAAATAAATTTTTGTCGTACAGTTTCTCAAAAACGAATCAACCGATTGAATTCTACGACTTGTCATTCGAAAGGGTGTATCAAAACTTAGATCTGATTAGATTTGAGAGTTAATCCATCGAGCCAATCCGAAGAAATTTAAAAAAATAACCTAAATTTTTTTTTGAATTTTTATGTTTTTTAAAAATAACTTTAAAGCGTGCGAAAAAATCATAATAAAACCATGTATACATTTTTTGTGCTTAAAAAACTGCGTCGACTGCTTTTTTGAAAATGAAAATCGGACGACGCATTCAAAAGTTATCGTTGTTTAAAAATTCACAAATTTTCGTTTTTTGGTATTTTTTGGTATTTTTTTAACATATCTTCCAGATTTCTCAACCAATCAATATAAACCTGTACATTTTCTTTTTGTGCTTTAAAAACTGCGTAGAATTCTTTTAAAAAAATGAAAATGACGCATTCAAAAGTTATCGTTGTTTAAAAATTAACAAATTTTCGTTTTTTGGTATTTGAACAAAAAAACTCATTTTAAGCTTTTAAAATTCAAACTAAGCGGGAAGTTCTAGGGTTGGCCTGCACGGTCAACCAATTTCCAGATTTTTTATGTTAATCTATATACATTAGTGTACTTATAAAAAAAAAATCAGCCGTACTGCAAATTACTGGTAGTTGTAACCTATACCGACTGGGCTAATAGCAAAGATGAGCTATTTCAAAGACCCTTGTGATGAAACCTAAGGTCAGGAGTGGTAAACGAGCACCTATCATGATCCCCAGAACACGTTTTGGGTTGTCATTACAATATGTATATATGAATTTACGTGTTCGCACTCTAGCGGCCGGATTTTAAGTCCGATTTGGTACACACGTTGGTTGTCTACGTAGCTCGGAAGAATTTGTCACCCGAAAACATCCAACGACCGGAAGCACGTGTTTCGACAGGAAATGGCTATTTCTTTAAGATTTTTCGTTCTAGAATTAAACTTTTTCGGGATTTTATCTAAAAAATTGATGTAGGATATTATTTTGCACATTTTGTTTTTTGCACGACCTTAAAGCTCGCTTAGTTCCCCCATAATCGATTAAAACTTTGAATACCACAAAAGTACCCGGTTCAGATTTTACCGGTGGGAGGATCTTCTGGTCCGAGGCCGACGGACGAGTCGCCAACCCTCAAAGCTAGTTTGTACTTTGCGAGCGTAGCAAAGCAGTCCATAACCCAAGGCCGAGTTTAACTAAGCAGCAAGCTGGAGGCTTGGATCCTTGGATGCGAATAAATTCTACTAATATACGTCGTACACAGCGCCTTCGTCAATAGACTACAGACTACAGTGACTAGATAGAGATAGTGTGGTCAACGGACGTCTTGTTAGCGAATTTCCATAGGAAAAATGAGCTATTGCAGTGGCCCTTATGGTGAGATCCAAGGTCGGGAGTAGCAAATGAGCATCGATCATGGTCCCCAGAACACGTTTTGGGATGTCATTAAAATTCATATATATATATACGTATATATGTGTTCGCACTCTAGCGGCCGCATTTTAAGTCCGATTTGGTCCAAATTTGGTACATGTATTGGGTGTCTATGTCGCTCGGACTAGTTCGTTAGCCAAAAAAATCCAACAACCGGAAGTACGTTTTTTGACCGGAAGTAACTATTTGTTTAGATTTCTACTACGAGAATGTAATTTGTTTAGAGTTTTTTCTAAAAGTATAAATGTAGGATGTTATTCTGCACATTTTGTTTTTTTACGCGACCTTGTAGCTCGCTTGGTTCTCCCAAAATCGATCAAAACGTAAAATACCATAAAAGTACCCGGTTCAAAGCCATGTGGTGGATTTTACCGTGGGGTTGGCGTGCGAAGCACGCAATGCATTGTGTATTGAAGATACTCCCAATACGGTGGTTGGCGCGCGAAGCACGCAATGCTTTCTGTGTTAAAGAAACTCCCAATTTTCGCAATGGCGTGCGAAGCACGCCATGCTTTGAATATTGAAGACACTCCCAATATGCGGATTGGCGTGCGAAGCATTTTGCAGCTATTCAGCACCGTCGTGAGTAGACTTATTTCCCACATTGTTTGTTGAAGCCCTAAAACATAGGCCTATAAATTTAATTTTGGAAATTTGCTCAACTCACGTCAGCGGTCCAGCTGCGTGGTCGAATTATTTAAATAGGAATTAGTTATTTTCGTGATATTACTGCCGCTATTTCATTGTTTTTCTTGATTTTTTGTATGGTTTTTCCTAGTTTATGATTTAATTTATTAAGTTTATTAAATAGTTCAGTTGTAATTTAGTGTTAACTTAGTGAAAACGGAAATTACAGTCTATAGATAACTTGCCCTTTTAGTGGTTTTGACAGTATTAACTACAAGTATTAAGAAAACAAAATCTAAATAGTGATGTAAACCTAAAATAAAGTTTGTACGCAATTATTTTTCATTGTATATGATTTTATTTATTATTTTCAATCCTCCCACTAACCTACTTTCTGGCAAAGAGTAGCCTACCTGCGCCTACCTGGAGTACTCTTTTAGCAATAATTAAAAAAAACTTTGTAGCCTACATCTAAAGTAATATTTAATAAGTTATATTATATATCATTGTACTCAGGAGATTCTTCAGATTTATTTGGTACATGGTTTATTACATTATAGTCTACTTTTATCTCTTGTCACTGTAGGCTAATACCAATTGCTTGAGTGCGTGAAAACTAGGTATAACTAGGCCTACCTATTTCTTTCTGTAATAGCCTACTTGCAAAATAATGTGGTAGTCCTATATTTTTGTTTAAAATAAATTAGGCTTCTTTGTATGTTTTTTCGGAACATATTTTGTTTGTTTTAATCTTTTAAGGTAAAATTTACAATACGCCTATTCGCCATATTTTTTCTTTTCAATAGATTACTTAGTAAATAATATATGTGTTTACTATAGTTTTGTGTAGGCCTATTTAGAATATATTAGGCTTCATTTTATGCCTTGTCGGAAACATATTTTGAGCTTTTATGAACTGTTTTACTCGTGGAAAAACTAATAGGCCTACTAGTTTTTAGAAGACAAAATACATATAAAACAACTCACAAAATTACACTTGAAGTTATTTTTGGGTAGCATATATGTATCCCTTATAATATAGTTTAGAAACCCTAATTTTGCATTTTGAAGTATTCATACATTTTTTAAATACTTAAACTTTTGCATTTTGCCGAAATTTAGTACTTTTCTCCCAAAAATTTCTATTTGGAAACAAATTTTTTTTATTGTTTTTTTTAAACAGATTTTTTACATTTTCTAATATTGGATTTATAATTTTTAAAAACTTTAGGTAGGTATTTTTCAAAGGGCCAACTTTTGATATTTCAATGGGCTAAATGTATCATAGTAGTTTTGTTCCATTTGTAGTAAACTACCTACTTAAATTGTTGTTTATAATTGTTAAAAATTCAACTACACAGAAATATTGTTTGTACTTTTCTTATGAAGAAAAAGACTAATAGTATATACTTCACTAAATTTAATTAGATTATATAGATGTTTAAATGATAATGTGCACGTGTAGTAAAAAAGTGCCAGCTGGTATTTTCTGGATTCATTCATTTAGTGAGGAAAATATATCGAAAAAATGGTTTATACTTGACAATTTTTGTGACAATGTATTAATCCAATTGCATAAGAAAAGTTTTGAAGCGGAAATTGGAGTTAAATGCGAAAAATCGTCCCTACGCTAATATAAACCCGTGTTAAGTTGGAAACAATATGGCGGCCAGCGCTCGTTGGCCACACTGTCTCTATCAAGTCACTGTCGAATAGACGAAATTCCAAATTGTTGGTTGGAATCCTAAAATATATAAATTTTATTTTGGAAATTCGCTCTACTTACGTAAGCGGTTCAGCTGCGTGGTCGAATTATTGCATTGCAGTTATTTAAAACAATAATTAATCGACTTTGCCCATTACAGTCTAACATGCAAAGTCGTACGCTTAGTTGTATTAAACAAGTAACATAACCTCGTTGCAAAGGACTTGGAAACGGAATTAGCATTCAGGTTAATCTCGCTTATTTGCTGCATATCAAGTATCGATTGTCAAGGTCGAGTTAGGCAAGTGTCGCGTGTGCCAGGGCGCATGCGCGAAACGACGACGCTCACGGACGACTCTAGTGATAACGCAGAAATTAATGACCGATTCGACAACATTTGCTTCACGCGCTTCCACACATTACCCGCAGATACGTCAGAAGATTGTAGTTATTTTCAGCGCCCTTTTCCCGCTTTTGCGATCTTTTTGTGCCTCTCACAATGCAAAGCTGCTGCAGGGAAAATAATTCGACCCCGCGGCTGAACCGCTGACGTGAGTTGAGCAAATTTCAAAAATTAAGTTTATATGCCTATGTTTTACGGTTTCAACCAACAATTTGGGAAATAGGTCTACTCACGAAGGCGTTGAACAGCTGTCTGTGTGTACGCAATATATTAGTAGAATTTGTTTCCTCCTAGTGTCCTAGCGAGTTTGCATCACTTGGCTTTTAACCGGGTACTTTTATGGTATTTTCCCCCAAAACCGATCAAATCGTAAATTTACCCGGTTCAAATCCACGTGAGAGACTTTACCATGGGGGCATCTTGCGATCTGTGGCCGACGGCCGAGTTTGTACGCTGCGAGCAAAACGATTTAGTCCATAACCCGAGGCCTCAAAGTCGAGGTAGGGTCTGGAGTAGGGTTCTCAATCCCGGGATCCCGAGATCCCGGTCACTTTTGGGTACCTAGTAATCCCGGGATTAGTGTATCTCAATCCCGGGATTGATGGGATTGCAAAAACAATTTTTTTACGATTTTTGTGTGATTTTTAGGTTTTTTTCTAAGTTTGATTTAATTGTATTGACATTGACATAATTCTATAACTTCCAAGAAAATGAACAATACTTAAGTTTTATTTATTTATTCAGATTCATACGAAGGTTATTCCTATTTTTTTTTTATTATCAAGATACATAATTAATAACGTTAAAACTTTGTTTAACAGAACTTTAAAAATTTAATTTGACTTTGTGTAGAAAATTTTTCAATTATGTTTGCTTAATTTAGGCCCCTAATTAAAATAAATTAAAAACTTATGAGTTACAGTTTTTTTCACCTTTTTAGTATTACTTAAGGGTCGGCTCTAGTAAAACAGAAAGCAACCTGCGACTCCCTATAGCGGCGGTAGGTTACGCGGACATTGCTCATCCTAAATCCATTTAAAACCCGCAATTATTCAAATAGCGTTTTTAAAAAAAATACCAAACTCTTGGGGACGAAATTCTTCATCCGAATGGCTTGGTAATTTTTCGCTATAATTAATAGTTACAACGTAAAAACATATTTGAAATCACCCTATAGCGGCGGTAGGTTACACGGACATTGCTCACCCTAAATCCATTTAAAACCCGCAATTGTTCAAATAGCGTTTTAAAAAAAATACCAAAATCTTGGGGACGAAATTCTTCAGGCGAATGGCTTGGCAGTTTTTCGCTATAATTAATAGTGACAACATAAAAAAATATAAAAAAATCAATGTTTTAAATTGTTAATAAATATTAAACAAAATATTTTTCTTAATTTTTAAAAAGCCATTTGCATGCATATTGACCACAGCTTTAAAATGACATATCGTTTATAATTTTCCGGTCAAAAATAAAGGAAAAATTTGGATTTTAATTTAACATTGGTCTTATGGAGTGTCAGCCAACATGGCCGACAGCTAGAGCCGACCCTTAAATCTTACGAGCACACTGACACTGTTTTGTATCACTGGATCACTGGTGAAAATCTTAAACTTAATTCCATAAGGTAGTGGTAAAATCATCACAGCCCATTTATTTCTAACTCTAACGATTTTTTTTATTTTGGCTAAAGTTTCTAGTCTATCTAAGAAACCAAAAATATCAATATCAAAGAAACAACAAATTTTTTCCGAGAATTGGAGGTTCGAGGGTCAACAAGTCAACAACACACTGCCGACTGCCGACGTCGTATCCGGCAAAATAACAGTTTAAAAATACTGTTTAATATTCCCCAGGTTAAACTAGTTTTAGAAACTATGTAGTAGTTTGTTTTGAATACTAATAAAACTTGTATTAACGTTGTCATTACACAGCTGTATATGCTAGATTTTTTAGAAGTAAACGGTATCAGTTTACTGACACAAACTTTCTCCCAACTTACTGTAGTCAAAATAATATTGTTTTTAATCATTTTATTTACTACTTTTTAGAACAAAACAAAAAATAATATTCTACCTACGTCAATCGTATAAAAAAGTTATTGTCCCAGGCGGGATTCGATTGCGCGACCTTTGAATTACTGGCCGTCCTCGCTACCGTTGTGCTACCCCGTGCGGCCGTCGCGTGATGCTAGATTGACAACATAAACTTGTTTATTTTTTAACATTTCCCCATAATTATGAAACGCCGAAGTTTTGATAAAAGCGGATGGTGTCATTTTGTTTGGCATCTTAAGCACTATAAATACTGAAAATTTGATCAAAATCGTTAGAGCCGTTTTTGAGAAATTTGCATTTTTGTCGTTTTTTATTGGTTTTTTGGGGTAAATTACCCTTAAAAATTAAAAATTCCAAAAAATGAAAAAAAACGCCTGAAGATATTAGGGTTTAGTACCTACATACCAAATTTCATGAAAATCGGACCAATAGTGTCCCCTCTGGTCGTGTATACATACTGACACACTGACAGACAGACACCACGTTAAAAACACTTTTTTGGGTTCAGGGAGCACCAAAACAAAAAATTCCACTAAAAATATTTTTGGGTTCAGGGAGCACCAACACAGATAATTGCACTAAACAATTTTTTGGGGTTCTGGGAGCACCAAAACAGATAATTCAACTGAAAATTCAAATTCGAACATTTTTACGAAAACAATACTTTCTCCATATACTACGTATAGGGTGGAGAAAGTAAAAAGGAATCCCGGGATCCCGGAATTGAAATTTTGGTCCGGGATTGAGACCCCTAGTCTGGAGGCAGAGGTGCAAACGAATTCTACTAATATATTTCGTACAAGTAGGCAGCTATTCAGCGATTTCATGGGTAAACCAATTTCCCAGTTAGTCGGTTGAAACCGTAAAATCATATACACTTAATTTTGGAAATGCTCAACTCAAGTGGTGCTATTATTTGTAAAGAACTGCAGGCGTTCAACGAGTAGGCCTACCTATAGAACTACTTTATTAGCGAATTTCCATAGGAAAAATGAGCTATTGCAGTGGCCCTTACGGTGAGACCCAAGGTCGGGAGTAGCAAATGAGCACCGATCATGGTCCCCAGAACACGTTTTGGAATGTGTCAAAAAAATCATATATATATATATGTATATATGTCTTCGCACTCTAGCGGCCGCATTTTAAGTCCGATTTGGTCCAAATTTGGTACACGTGTTAATTGTCTATGTGGCTCGGACGAGTTCGTTAGCCAAAAAAATCCAACAACCGGAAGTACGTTTTTTAACCGGAAGTAACTATTTTTTGAGATATTTACTACAAGAATGAAAATTTTTTAGAGTTTTTTCTAACAATATATATGTAGGATGTTATTCTGCGCATTTTGTTTTTTTACGCGACCTTATAGCTCGCTTGGTTCCCCCAAAATCGACAAAAACGTAAAATACCATAAAAGTACCCAGTTCAAAGCCAAGTGATGCAAACTCGCGAGGCCACTAGGAGGAAACAAATTCTACTAAATATATTGCGTACACACAGACAGCTGTTCAACGCCTTCGTGAGTAGACCTATTTCCCAAATTGTTGGATGAAACCCTAAAACATAGGCATATAAACTTAATTTTGGAAATTTGCTCAACTCACGTCAGCGGTCCAGCTGCGTGGTCGATTTATTTACAACTGCGACTTCATAGAAACGAGCTTGAAACTAATTGAAAATGCACTTTTTTAGCTCAAAATAACAATATTTGAACTTAATGTACACTGTGTATACTTAATCCTAGTGTTATAGAAAAAATCTATGGTTCCCTGATTTAAACTCTCAATCATTTGGTTGGGTTCGGTCCCCTATATCGTCCCAAACTTCACCAGGCTATTCTATAAAAGAAAATACGAAAAAAGTTCTATCAAACATCCTGAAATGCTCAGTTTTCGAATTATCCGCCGTTTTGAGGTTTTTTACAATATCAAAATTTGGTGCACATATTGTTACGCAAGGCCGTAGCCGGAAAAACTTTTCGGGGGGGGGGGGGGGCAGGTCGGGACCGGGGATTTTAATTTTAACCCTTTTAACACGTTCACTGCTAAGGACGCACATGTGAGCTTGACACTGAACTATGAGAAGCGGCCGACGCACAGTGCATTGCACGCCAACCCCATATTGGGAGTACTTTCAATACACAATGCATTGCGTGCTTCGCACGCCAACCCCCATGTTGGGAGTACTTTCAATACACAATGCATTGCGTGCTTCGCACGCCAA
>JAGFPH010004017.1:60652-72932 GCA_018207615.1 Philaenus spumarius | reverse complement strand
AACTTCTATGACCGATTTATATTTTTATCAGTATTAATATTACAGGAGAATAAAGGTCAACAAATTACACAAGGCAATATATTGTCAAAAAATATTATATCATATTTTGAAATTGCATAATAATTATAATATAATATCATAATAATTATAATATTGTAATATTATTATAATTATAATAAGTAGGCCTATGCAAAAAATAGTGATCATTATATATTTTTTTTTTTTTTTTGTGTTTAACGTCCTACTGTTTTGCACTTAAGGCTAATGAAGACGGGACATACAGTTTTACGTGGAATCCGAACCACAGCCAACGATGTCTGTTAAGAAACCATTTAGAAAATTATTCGGGGTCAATGGGAATTGAACCCGGAACCTTTCCATTGATGGTTGCCATGACGATTGATAAAGCAATGACGCTTTAACAACCACGGCCACCGTGGCTATATAAAAATTTAGTATCACTCTAGGATCGAACTCGAGGCCTTTATAACACTAGTCCTACACGCTAACCATTTGAATGTAAGCAGTATTTATTTAGTGGCTAATGATTTTGAGTGAGGTATTAGTGTATGCACTCTACATAGAATTCTAAGAATAATTTTATTCAATATGTAGCGGATAATTATTATTCTTAGAATTCTATGTAGAGTGCATTTATTAACACCTCACTCAAAATCATTAGTCACTAAATAAATACTGCTTACATTTTAATGATCACTATTTTTCGCATACTTATTATTATATAATATTATTATAATATATTAATATTATAATAATTATAATAACGTATTATTATATACTTTGTATCGTCTATTCCCTCTTCACGCTCTGACTTGTGTCTACGCAAAAAGTTGCGTGACTCAAGATTTCAGAAACATAGTCAACAAAAATATTAAATTTCGTTAAGTAAAGTTTTAGAACATTTGTTTTCTATTATACTTAAAAAATTGTAGAGATGTATTATTTTGTGGACGCGAGGATGTGGAATGAACGTTATTCGTATTTAAAAGTTTTGAATCCGAAGCTCAAATTTTGCCCCTACTCTCAATCGATCCAGAGAAAAGTGTGCCCACGATATGCCGATACAACACAGTAAAAGTTCAACTCTGGGTAATTTTAAATTTGCACTCTTATCACGGCCACCTGTATTGCCCAACGGTTTCGGCAAAATCATTTCGCAACCGGTCTAATCCGATCCATCGATGACGCGCAGTGCACTCTATGACGCAACTTGCGTACTTTCACCGTGCCAATGCAGACTGTAGCACTGTTGAATCTTGCGTGAGGTCGCGGCTCCCTAGATCGATCAGTAGCGCGACAACAATGGCCGCGGTGAGACTGTCGTGGTTTAGGTCTAAGCTGGGTGGTCTGCTGTACGGGGAGGATCAGCTGTTGGACGGATGGAGGGAGGATGTGGACGAGTTACCTGTGAAGTGAGTTTAGGTTAGGAATACGATATTGAAGCTAACCCCGTCTTCAAGTTGAAATTCTAGGTTAAGTCGTGAAATCGCCAACTAGTTCGTAAATTTGTTAGGATTAGTGATAGTATTTATTTTCACTGTAAACGTGTTTAGTATCGTTCAAGTATCGATTATTTACTACTGTTTACAAAGCAATTCTGAGTTTATAGGTTATGTTTACGTTGGCAGAAAGTTCTCGCGCATGCGTTGAATATTGGCAATCAAACTATTTAGATTATACGTTCTCGCGCATGCGTTGTAAATGGGTATATTTATAAAACAAAAAAGTCGTTAATTTAAAAAAATTACAAATTTTAAAGCAGGATATGCTCGTGTTTTTCGATAGAGACAGGGTTTTAATTATTGTTTTTTTACATTCATCTTAGTATTATACAGGCTGTTTCAATACTTCTATACTAATATTATAAAGAGGTAAAGTTTGTTTGTTTGTTTGTATGTAGGGGGTAATCTCTGGCGCTACTGAACCGATTGAAAAAATAGTATTACTAATAAAAAGCTACTCTATCCCTGAGTAACATAGGCTATAATTCATTTAGGTAAAAACTTTTTTTTTAATTTTAATATTTGTAAATTTAGCCGGAAAAATCTTAGGTTAGGCCTGGAATGATAAACCAACACATGTATTTACATTTATTACCGTAGCAACCAATTGAATAAAATAACAGATAATATAGATGTTTGCTTCAATATTTCCACTAACAGCTGATTTCAAAATTTGAAGCAATTATTTTTGTATTTCTAGCTTTTAGGTTAGGGTTTTAAAGTGTAGACCTGAGCTTTGCTGGTTCTTCTAACTATTTACTATAAACTGCTGTTATAAAATCTATACATAATTAATTTGCTAGGGGTTATTTTGTGAGTAGAACTCCTCCTAGAGTTTTTAACCGATTTTGATGTTTTTGGTGTCATTTTACAGAGCTCACTCTGAAGTTGTGCTTCCCTTAAAATGAGCTCAATGTATGTTAAGGGCTTCGCCCCAGTGGCCCTCAAAGTTGCCATGTTAATCTTATGGAAGGTCAAAGAAGAAAAATTTCTTTTGATTTTATCAGGGGCACAAAAAACAGCTGTTCGTATGAAAAGCTTAAAACAGCTGATTTTGATCAACAGCTGATTTTGATCAACAACTGATTTGGATCAAAAACTGAATATAATTTTAGGCTAGGTAAATCAAGCAATAGCGAAGCAATGCCCGGTCCACTAGTATAAGAAATAATTTGGTTTGAACATTTTACATTATTTACCATCTTAGTTTTGAGGTTATTATTAATACTACAACTTTATTTTTTAGAAGGTACCATTGGGGGTTGGCGTGCGAAGCACGCAGGGGTCTCCCCTAGTTTATTATAAAGACAATATCATTATAGAAATGTTTGAAAGTTTTTGCAGTGTAGCCAACGCGACAAACATTAATGACAGTTCGTGCAAAGAAAATAAACAAATATGACCATGTTTTTATTGTTTTACTTTCTCACTATACTATAGTATAGAGAAAGTATAGTGATCGCAAAAAAAATCGAAGTTGAGATTTTTGTGGAAATATCCGTTTTGAGACCCCCTGAGTCCAAAAAAGTAGTTTTTACAAAATGTCTGTCTGTATGTCTGTATGTATGTCTGTATGTATACAAAGCTAGAGAGAAAACTATTCGATCGATTTCAACCAAATTTGCACCAGACATGTCAAGTACGCCTGTATAGATGCACGAAAAAGGGTTTTGAACAATTTTGAAAAACAACCCCCGTTTTGGCCAAAAAACCCCCAAAAAATCAGTTATTATTTTTTTACAAAAAAACGGCTCTAATGATTTTGATCAAATTTGGCTTATTTGTAGCCTTTAATGTGCCCTACCAAATGCAAAAACCCGCATCTTTCTAAAAATTCTCGTTTAGCTAATAATAATAATAATAATAATAATAACTGATTTTTGGGGGTTTTTTGGCCATAAAGGGGGTTGTTTTTCAAAATTTTTCAAAGCCTTTTTACGTGCACCTATAAAGACCTAATTGACATGTTTGGTGCAAATTTGTTTGAAATCGATCGAATACTTTCCTCTCTAGATAATAATAATAATAATATTTATTAGTTAATCTCCTACTTTAACAAAAAGTATACAAAGCTAGAGAGAAAACTATTCGATCGATTTCAACCAAATTTGCACCAGACATGTCCAGTAGGCCTGTATAGATGCGCGAAAAAGGGTTTTGAAAATTTGTGAAAAACAACCCCCTTTTTGGCCAAAAAACCCCAAAATATCAGTTATTATTTTTTTATAAAAAACGGCTCTAACGATTTTGATAAAATTTGGCTTATTTGTAGCCTTTAATGTGCCCTACCATATACAAAAACCCGCATCTTTCTAAAAATTCTCGTTTAGCTAATAATAATAGTAATAACTGATTTTTGGGGGTTTTTGGCCTTAAAGCGGGTTGTTTTTCAAAACCTTTTTACGTGCATCTATATAGACCTAATTGACGTGTTTGGTGCCATTTTTTTCGAAATCGATCGAACAGTTTTCTCTCTAGATAATAATAATAATATTTATTAGTTAATCTCCAACTTTAATAAAAAAAACTCTCCTACCCCACCCTACAAGTCACAGTGAATCTGTTTAGTATTTTAAATGTGGTTGTGAGAAAGTATGTGCCAGTTCCTGGTACCGTTTATTTATTTTCAAATATACCTAATTATTATATTTTTCAAATCGGAAATGAAAGAAAAACCAGAAGCTTTAAAATTGCATGCTAATACCGTTGATTTCGACTAGGCTATTATTTTATCAAGCACTTGCTCGTTCGCGCAGCTTCGCTCGCAAACTTGATTAAGTAAACAAAAGGACTATCGGGTAAAATAATTTTAGATCCATGTTCTACGGTCCAAACACGCGCAGTGAGTCTCGCAAAATTCGATCTATACATCCCTGTTAGGCCTACGTAAATTATTAGCTGTGCAACAATAAACGCTAAAAATCCCGTTTTCCGCCAGTTTGTTACTAATAACTCCCGACCGAGCGTACAGATTACAAATCAGGGATCGAGGGGTATTTAACATATACAGGATGTATCTGGAAGAAACGGAAAGAATTGCAGGACGTGTTCTACTGGTGAAAATAATGAAAAATGTTCATATAAACATAGGTCCGCAAACGCTTCGTTTTCCAGATATCCGCCATTTTGTTTTTTGTACAAAATAATTCATATCTAGAGAACGGTTTGACTGATTGAGTTCAAACTTGGTATAAAGTTTAACCTTACAATGATATACCTCAAGAAAAATAAACGATTAAATCCAATCATGCGTTTCAAAATGGCGGCTGTTTGAAAATTACAAACCTAAATTACTCCAAAACCGTACATTATAACGAAAAATGTCAAGACACCTTTTTTGTAGCCCTTTTGATTCCCTATCGGATGGTCTAACTGTCAAAACAATCGGATGAAGGATAATTGCTAAGTTAAAAGGTAATGACAACAAAATGTCCATACAATATTGTAGTATTTACTGTGTAGGTATAGTATGCCGGGTTGAACAAACCAATTAGTACACATTACTTAACTGTTATCCTTCATCCGATTGTTTTGACAGTTAGACCATCCGATAGGAAATCAAAAGGGCTACAAAAAAGATGTCTTGGCATTTTTCGTTATAATGTACGGTTTTGGAGTAATTTAGGTTTGTAATTTTCAAACAGCAGCCATTTTGAAACGCATGATTGGATTTAATCGTTTATTTTTCTTGAGGTATATCATTGACAGGTTAAACTTCATGCCAAGTTTGAACTCAATCAGTCAAACCGTTCTCTAGATATGAATTATTTTGTACAAAAAACAAAATGGCGGATATCTGGAAAACGAAGCGTTTGCGGACCTATGTTTATATGAACATTTTTCATTATTTTCACCAGTAGAACACGTCCTGCAATTCTTTCCGTTTCTTCCTGATACACCCTGTGTATAAGTATATTTCACATTATCGCGTACCGTTTTGATATATATCTAACGGTTGAACCAGCGTATACGGTACACTTTAACACACCGAATCTTGTCAAAGAGTTGAGGTTACGATCCAAATCGGTTGTGTTACCTATAATGGTGTAACGTCCGTCCGCAAAACCCCTTATTTTGTCCATCATTTTTACATTTTCAGCGAATTTCCATAGGAAAAATGAGCTATTGCAGTGGCCCTTATGGCGAGACCCAAGGTCGGGAGTAGCAAATGAGCACCGATCATGGTCCCCAGAACACGTTTTGGGGTGTCATTAAAATTCATGTATATATGTTTTCGCACTCTAGCGGCCGCATTTTAAGTCCGATTTGGTCCAAATTTAGTACACGTGTTGGTTGTCTACGTAGCTCGGACAAGTTCGTTAGCCAAAAAAATCCAACAACCGGAAGTACGTTTTTTGACCGGAAGTAACTATTTAAAAAAAATTTTTACTACGAGAATGAAATTTTTAAAAGTTTTTTCTAAAAATATAAATGTAGCATGTTATTCTGCACATTTTGTCTTTTAACGCGACCTCATTTGGTTCCCCCAAAATCGACGAAAACGTAAAATTCCATAAAAGTACCCGGTTCGAAGCCAAGTGGTGCAAACTCGCAGGCCAGTAGGCGTAAACAAATTCTACCAATACATTGCGTACACACGGACAGCCGTTCAACGCCTTTGCGACAGACCTATTTCCCAAATTGTTGGTTGAACCCTAAAACATAGGCACTTAAACTTAATTTTGGAAATTTGCTCAACCCACGTCAGCGGTCCAGCTGCGTGGTCGATTTATTTCAATTTTTAAGCGGGATAATGAATATTTCCGGGATAAGAAGTAGCCTAGATTAATCTCTGAAAATTCCTCTACCTGTAAGTGAATGTTTCGTCGAAATTTGTCCGGCCGTTCCGGAGATTAACCCGACGAGCAGAAATAAAATAAAAATAAAAATCTGCGTGTTAAGGTTTTGGTGAAGTGTGAAAACCATATTATGAGATTAAAAACAGTATCGATTTCGAAATCCCAGAGAGACATTTCAATCTTCTTTATATTGCCCCACGGTATAAACCCCCATATGGATTTGGGTAATTTTTTGGTAATTTACGTATTGATCAATTCTGGGGGGTTACCGGTCGGACTATACACAAACTGTGCAGAGCGTAACCTCCTATATACAGGGTGTTCACAAAGTCCCTTCAACCCCCTTTATTATTTTCGTTATTGAGAATAAGCTATCAAAATTGTGTGTGTATCTTGTGTCGCATAACAGGACAAATTTTTTAACATATCTGAACCTTTTTTGGGGGTTCAGTGACACATTTTAAATGTAGAGGTAGGTCATGTGATACACCATTGAAAAGCTCATTAAAAGAGAAACAGAATGGCGCAAACTAGAGCTTATTATCTTGCTTCGTTTCAAAGTAATAGACCATTAAAGTTCAGGAAAATGATATTGTTATCGTAACATGAAAGCAGGTTATTAATTTGTTGATATTAGGAATAAGTAGGCTGTACGTTATTTTCCAGAACTTTGATTGTCCATTACTTTGAAACGAAGTAAGGCATTAAGGGTCTGCTGTAGTGGCAGCCATCTTGGATTTTTATCCCATAAGAGCAATGTTGAATTTCAAACCATTTATTTCGTTTATTTTTTATCATAAAATTGTTTGCAAGGTCTCATTTTAAGCACAGTCACAATACGCATCCGTCTTGCAATTTAAATTTTTTTAAATGCTTTTGATTTTGACATTTTGTAAGTACAAAGTTTGAATTTTTTTCCTAACACAATAAGAAATTAATAACGAAAAATAATTTGCAAGAAGGATCCGAAATTTTATAAAGAATATTCAGTTTTTTTTTTCAACACTCAATTACAAAAGATAGACTTATAAAATGGTTTGAAATGAGGCAATGTCAGCGCAAGAAATTGCACTGTTTAGATAGGGATATAGTGAGAGGCGTTTGCGTTCCGGTGGATTTCTCGTTTACTGGAGCAGACCCTTAAGCTCTAGTTTGCGCCATTGTGTTTCTTCTTTAATAAGCTTTACAACGGTGTATTACACGACCTACCTTTATATTTGAAATTGTTAGCCCCCCTTACCACCCTGAACCCCCCAAAATAATAGAGTGTCGGATAAGCCAAACAAAAGTGTCCTGTTATGCAACGCAAGATATATACAAAGTTTTTTTAGCTTATTTTCAGTAACAAAACTAATGAGGGGGGTCAAAGGGACTTTACGAACACCCTGTATGTATATTTCTTTTCAGATAAACCGGGTAAAAGTTTTTTCTAGTACGAAAAATGTAAAAAAATGTTTTTTCCCGGTCAAAAAACGTGCTTCCAGTCGTTGGATATTTTTGGCTAACGGACTCGTCCGAGCCGCTTAGACTACCAAAGAGTGTACGCAATTCGGACCGAATCGGACGCAAAAAAACATCCGTTACAGTGCGCTCACATGTATACGTAACATTGTTTAATTACACTACAAAACGTGTTCTGGGGCCCTTGATCGGTGCTCATTGACCGCTCCCGGACCTTAGGCCTTCCAATGGAAATTCGATAAAAACTGCAAAACAATAAAGTCCATATTTTTTATTTTTTGTCAACAATACGAAAATTCGTAAAATTTACGACGTAGAATTGTAGGAACCATCAGAATACAGTCACGTCTTTGTACAGATTGTATATATAGTTATTGTTCATATTTAATATCAAAACAGTAAAGCATAAATCAAATAAATTAAAAGCGCAGGTTTTGATCTGTCCACTGTATCAGCCGATTACAATCGGCGTATCGAATCGCCTGTTATTAAATTTAAAGAACAATAGCAGGCCTGATTGTAGTAATTTTTATCCTGACTATAAACGGAATGCAGATAAGAAATGTAATTGTGTGTATCTTTAGATAACCCTTGTGACGCGTAACTTCTTAACGTCATTTTTGCCGAGCAGACATCCACCTGCGCTGAGACAGGCTGTGGCAGAGTACGAAGGTGTAAGGAAACCAACACATTTACGCGATCACACACGATCACACGCAAACGACTTTACGAGATACGACCTGCAATCGCCTGATTTCGATGAATATCAATTGTATTGTGTTTTAATACTACAATTAATTCGTTTAATAATAAAAATATGATTTTTGGCCGCCATTTTGAAACGGTTTGAGACATGACCAAACTTTAAATACAAACAAATTGATATCTAACACGCTTTACAGATATTGGCGTGAATCGTGGCACTTGGCACTCGTGTGGGGAAAGAGCGTAAGTGGAGAAAGATGCTCTGTGTATTGAAGATACTCCCAATAAGCTGAATGGCGTGCGAAGCACGCAATGCTCTGTGTATTGAAGATACTCCCAATAAGCGGAATGGCGTGCGAAGCACGCAATGCATTGTGTATTGAAGATACTCCCAATAAGCTGAATGGCGTGCGAAGCACGCAATGCTCTGTGTATTGAAGATACTCCCAATAAGTTGAATGGCGTGCGAAGCACGCAATGCATTGTGTATTGAAGATACCCCCAATAAGCTGAATGGCGTGCGAAGCACGCAATGCTCTGTGTATTGAAGATACTCCCAATAAGTTGAATGGCGTGCGAAGCACGCAATGCTCTGTGTATTGAAGAAACTCCCAATAAGCTGAATGGCGTGCGAAGCACGCAATGCATTGTGTATTGAAGATACTCCCAATAAGTTGAATGGCGTGCGAAGCACGCAATGCTCTGTGTATTGAAGATACTTTCAATAAGTTGAATGGCGTGCGAAGCACGCAATGCTCTGTGTATTGAAGATACTTTCAATAAGTTGAATGGCGTGCGAAGCACGCAATGCTCTTTGTATTGAAGATACTCCCAATAAGTTGAATGGCGTGCGAAGTACGCAATGCTCTGTGTATTGAAGATACTCCCAATAAGATGAATGGCGTGCGAAGCACGCAATGCTCTGTGTATTGAAGATACTCCCAATAAGCTGAATGGCGTGCGAAGCACGCAATGCTCTGTGTATTGAAGACACTCCCAATAAGTTGAATGGCGTGCGAAGCACGCAATGCTCTGTGTATTGAAGATACTCCCAATATGCGGAATGGCGTGTGAAGCACGCAATGCTCTGTGCATTAAAGATACTCATAAAAACATTTCCCACACCGCTTTCTAATGTGACTCATCCTTCAAACGAACTAGTGGATGTTTACCTCGCCCTTAACACGTTCACTGCTACGCAAATTTCGTAATTCTTATGATAGGAGCTGCCTTTTAGTTTTATATTTATGGCCCGAGTAGAAATTACTTTTATTTTTATTTTTCAACCTTTCTACGGAATAATCACTAATATTTTAAAGCTGACGCAAATGTGCACAAAAACGCAATGCATTTGTATTGAAAATACCCCCGATTCGGGGGTTGGCGTGCGAAGCACGCAATGCTATTTGTATTGAAAATTATCCCAGTACGAGGGTTGGCGTGCGAAGCACGCAATGCATTATGTATTGAAATCACTCCCAATAAGCGGGTTGGCGTGCGAAGCACGCAATTCACTGCGTATTGAAAATTCTCCTTACGTGCTGGTTGGCGTTCGAAGCACGCAATGCATTGTGTATTGAAAATACCCCCAATACGGGGGTTGGCTTGCGAAGCACGCAATGCATTGTGTATTGAAAATACTTCTAATGCGGGGGTTGGCGTGCAATGCACTGTGTGTCGGCCGCTTCTAATAATAATAATAATAATATTTTATTTTCCTCCAATTATTTACATTTATATGTAGAATACAATGGTTGGGAAATAACTAACCATCATTTCCAGTATTAGATGGTTAGTGTGAAAAAAAAACAAACTAAACTATAAACAAAATAAAAATAATAAAATACTGAAATAAATACAAAATAACTAGTCTACCTTTATACTTAACTCTTAACATAATGCGGCTACTCATGCGGTGGTGTATCTAACAGGCCTCCCTTCACAAAATTAAATCAAAAATCTATATCCAAACTCGCACAACTGCTTGCACACATACTCACATACCACACATATAATTCCATAACTATCATACACACAAATCGACAGAAACACATGTAACCCAACTTAACCAATTCATTAAACACTTACAAATAAACATTAAACATTAATTATTAAACTACACTCTGAAACAGTTCATCGCAGGACTCGAAACCCTAAAGCCAACCTCTCACTCGCGTCATGTACTTAACCTTCCTTGGTTCTTTTTTTACTTGTGTAGGCAATTCATTAAATATTTTGGGACCAATATATAAAAAAGACCTCTTAAAGCAAGTTCGGTTCACTTTTGGTCTTTTCATGTGCATCTGGGCAGTACTTCTTGTTTTATAATAAATTTGAACATTGGAAGTGTTTCCACTCCTGCTGTAAAAAATCTTTAGGACCTTATATATAAATAAACGTTTCAGAGGCAATATATTTAGTTGTTTAAATAGAGGAAAGGCATGATGGAATTTACTGTTGAAAAGAAGAATTCTGATAAAATGTTTTTGAGGCGTAGTCGCGGCCATACAGGCCCCTCCCCAACACTCTATTCCGTATTGAAGTCTGGAATGTATGAAAGCATGATATAACATTCTCAGAACTTTTAAGTTACAGATGTTTCTCAGGTAATAGAATTTCCTTACATATGAACGTAATTTTGAGTTTAACTGTCGAATGTGTTTCTTCCATGTAGTCTTGCTATCAAGAAAAATGCCTAAAAACTTTATATCATCTGTTTGCTGGACGGACGGACACACACAAAAATCAGGACCAAGACACATATTATTGTGATAAATCAAAGTCTCCCCAAATTAAAACCCCCTCAAATCAAAAACTACGAATTTTGTTTTTTCCACATTAACGATCATATCATTATTTGAACACCAATACTGTAAAGTTTTTAAGTCAGTAATCATTTTCCGCTTTACTAATTCCCAGGTGCTGCTCACATACCGGAGAGCGATATCATCAGCAAAGGCGCTGATTTCTCCCTCAAAACCTTCTTCAAGCAAATCATTAATAAAAATCAGAAACAATGTTGCCGAAAGCACGGACCCCTGTGGAACTCCTCTATATATAGTTTGAGAGTCACTCACATGTTTATTTATTCGTACTTGTTGCGATCTATCTTGCAGATAAGATTTGAACCAATCAAAAGCAGCTCCTCGTACTCCGATTGATTAAAATTTAGTCAGCAAAAATTTCAGCACTATTTCTCATAGTGTTCAGTGTCAAGCTCACATGTGCGTCCTTTGCAGTGAACGTGTTAAACACAGATGTACCGGGTACTGATGTTTTTAGTCAGGTTAGTAGCGGTTTGCTCAAGTGCCAGCATTCGCGGCGGTGTCTGTACATTACCATTGGAAGGTTTTTTTATATGGGCTTCTTCATTTACCAAGTTTGAAAGGTTGAAATATAGGGCCTATTAGTTGAATTTGTTCGCACCTACGGCTTCAACTTCGGCTGGCGCGCCGCTTTGTTCCACTCGCACCGGAAAAAATCGCTTTGCGAGTTTGCCCCATTCGGATTATTGACTGCTTAGCTTAGCTCGCAGCTTACAAACTTGGCCGTCGGCCCGGAAGATGCCCTAACGGTGAAATCCACCGCGGGAACTTTTACGTTTTGATTTATTTTCTGGGAACCGAGCGAGCCATAAGTTCGTGTAAAAACAAAATTTGCAGACTAATATCCTTCATTTATTTTTTACTTTCTCCACCCTATACGTAGTATATGGAGAAAGTATTGTTTTCGTAAAAATGTTCGAATTTGAATTTTCAGTTGAATTATCTGTTTTGGTGCTCCCAGAACCCC
>JAGFPH010004017.1:13000-25519 GCA_018207615.1 Philaenus spumarius | reverse complement strand
TTTTTTTTTACTTTCATATATGAATTCTTTAAACCTTTATCTACAAAAAAGATATGGAACACTTTTGAATTGGTTTAGAATAAACGTATAAAAACATGGTTGAAATACAAAAACTTGGACGATTTTTAACAAATTCTAAGTTTACGGCCATTTTGTGAGCTTACCGTTAGAGATGCGGAAAAAAAATCAAGAATTCAATTTTGTTTAAAATTTAATTTGCTATTGGCAAAATGTTATTAGTTTTTAAATTCGACTTACGGTTAAGCCACAAACTGGCTTTGGAAAAAAGCTTACACTGAGAGAAACGGTCCGGCCGCCATTTTTATTTTATTTAAGGGGTTAAAAATGAAAAATGAAAAAAAAACGTATATATACATGGCTCGGCCTAGGAATAAGGAACATTCATGCAAAAAATCATCGAAATCGGTCAAGGCGTTTGGCCGTAATCGTGAGACAGACACACAGACGAAATGCAGAACGGTCGAGTTAAAACGGGGACCTCGCTTACGCTGGGTCAATAAAGGTGTAGAATTAATTATAACATCAAAGCTAAGATGGTAAACACAGTTAAAAGTTCATTCGTTGTAAATACATTCGATAAACATAAAATGTCGGTTCATCAGTCTAGGCCTAACCTAAAATTATTGTGTGTATGTTTAATTTATTTTACTGTCTTAACGGAACATACGTACAATAATGTTAGGTTAGGCATAGAAAGTAATTTTAAGTCTAGGCCTAACCTAAAATTACTGTATGTACGTTACCGTTAAGGCAGGTAAAATAAATTAAACATACACACAATAATTTTAGGTTAGGCCTATAATGATGAACCAACATTTTATGTTTATTGAATGTATTTCAACGCTTGACGATAATACCTGAACTACGCCTGTACAGAACCGATCTCTCAATTTCAATTGATGAACCAAAACACATGTTTCTTGAATGTATTTAAGAATGTATTTATGTGTATGTGTTTGCCATAGCAACCAATTTGGTAACGCTTTTTCGTTACGCGTATTTTCTATTTGTAATTGCCATAGCAACCGATTTGATAACGCTTTTTCGTTACTCGGGTTTTATATTTTGTCATTGCCATAGCAACCAGTTAATAACAATTTTTCGTTACGCGTTACATTTTCTATTGGTTAACTCCTACCGCAAACCGCGTTAAGGAACTTCGTTAAAAAAAAAATATATAATTTTGGTGTTAAAACACCCTTAACCCTCGGAAGGATGTGATATGTAAAAACATACGAAAACGACCGCTGGGATGAATGGTGGCACTCCTGAAATATTGCAATTCATATTTTGTGCTCAAAAACCAAACATTGTTACGTACAGTAAAGAATGGGTATTCAAGATAGTTTAAAAATAATTTAAAATAAATGGTACCAGGAACTGGCACATACTTTCTCACAAACATATTTAAATTATTAAACATAACATATTTAAAATTATTATATTTAAATTTTTTAACTGTGACTTGTAGGGTGGGGTAGGAGAGTTTTTTTATTAAAAAATGGAGATTAACATTAGTATTATTGTTATTATCTAGAGAGAAAACTATTCGATCGATTTCGAACAAATGTGCACCAAACACGTCAATTAGGCCTTTATAGATGCACGAAAAAAGGTTTTGAAAATTATTGAAAAACAACCCTTTATGGCCAAAAAACCTCCAAAAATCAGTTATTATTATTATTATTATTATTAGCTAAACGAGAATTTTTAGAAAGATGCGGTTTTTTGCATATGGTAGGGCACATTAAGGGCTACAAATAAGCAAAATTTTATCAACATCGTTAGAGCAGTTTTTTTATAAAAAAATAATAACTGATTTTTTGGAGGTTTTTTGGCCAAAAAGTGGGTTGTTTTTCAAAAATTTTCAAAACCCTTTTTCGTGCATCTATACAGGCCTACTTGAAATGTCTGGTGTAAATTTGTTTGAAATTGACGTTTATTAAATCGGTAGGCGCGAGTATTTCCTTCAAGTCCTATATTTTTAACGAGAATCTTCTATCAAGGCCGTAGCCAGGGGATGGGGGGGGGTCAAAACAAACCCCCCCCCGAAATCCCAAAATTTAGTAGTAAAAATTAATAATAGGTTTAAAAAGTGCAAATTAAATTATAAAATAGACAACACAACAGAGGATCCAGCAACATATTTTACACCATTGTGCATTGCATGCATACTGATATTTAGATTTACTTGGTTAAACTACAACGTACAATACACATGGATGCAGTAGGTTACAGCCTTACTCTCTTGTGAATTTGATCTGATCTATTGAATAAGAAAACTACGAAGATTCAACAAAAATACTTTACTCTAACAAAACACGCAATGCATTGTGTATTGAAAATACTTTCAATACGTGGGTTGGCGTTTGAAGCACGCAATGCTCTGTGTATTGAAAATACTCCCAATACGTGGGTTGGCGTTCGAAGCACGCAATGCATTGTGTACTGAAAATTCTCCCAATACGGGGGATGGCGTGCGAAGCACGCAATGCTCTGTGTATTGAAAATACTCCCAATACTGGGGTTGGCGTGCGAAGCACGCAATGCACTGTGCGTCGGTCGCTTCTTATAGTGTTCAGTGTCAAACTCACATGTGCGTCCTTAGCAGTGAACGTATTAAAAGGGTTTAAATTCAAATCCCCGGTCCAGACCTGACCCCCCCCCCCCCCCCCCGAAAAGTTTTCCTGGCTACGGCCGTGTCTTCTATTGGTCCGTTGGACACTTTTTGCCTGGGTATGAGAACGAAATCTTGCGTACACCCTCGATTCAGTAATATTCAGTGTATACCACAGAGGGGGTGGGTGGGGCGGAGAGGGGTGTTGATGGGGGGGGGGGTTATTTGTTAATATATAATATTTGTTACTTACTTCATTTACTATAAGCCGATAGTGGCTTTTCTTCAATTCAATACATTATACCGGGTGTTCATAAAGTCTAGAAACGGTTTAATATTTTTTCGTACATAAGGTAAATTTGAAGGTAGATGTGATTGAGGAAACTACTCTATGTAAAAATACTATTTTATTAAGATTTAAAAAAGTTATCCTCCATCTTGGATCCCCCATCTTGAATGTAACTTTGTTTTTTTTTTTTAAATGGGAAATTGGTCATGTGATACATCGTTTCGATGTAGAATTTCAAGAGAAAAAAAAAACGGTGAAATTTGCACATCCATATCTTCAACCGATTAAGAATGGCAGCCAAAAAACAACGAAATCTTGTTTTCCTATTTTTACCAATTTCGCTGAAATTTTTTTTTCAATACTAATTATTATTCTTTTTGGATTTAGAAGTAAATAAGCTTTCAAACGATATGCCACAAAACGATATTTGGGAGTATTTCAAAGTTTTGAGTTACAGCCATTTAGATTTTTCAAAATTGATTTCTAGTTGTTCGACCAAATATCGTTGTGTAGCATATCGTCTGAAAGCTTATTTAATTCTCAATCCAAAAAGAATAATAATTAATATTTAAAAAAAATAGTACAGCAAAATGGGGCAAAATCGGCAAAATTGTTTTTTGGCCGCCATTTTTAATCTGTTAAAGATATTGATGTGCAAATTTCACCGTTGGGTTTCTCTTCAAATTCTTCATCGAAATGATGTATAACATCACCTTCTTATTTGAAAGAACAATGTTACATTCAAAATAGCGGATCCAAGATGGCGGATAGTTTTTTTTTAATCTTAATAAAATAGTATTTTTACATAGAGTACGTTCCTCAATCCTACCTTCAAATTTTCCGTATATACGAAGTATTAAACCGTTTCCAGACTTTTTGGACACCCTATAGTAACGAAATGTGTGAAATTATCCAAGAAAATAATGAAAATAACATTAGAGAAAATAATGTAAATCAGAAAATGGTTATTGAAGATGTAACTAATAATAATGATGATGATGATGATGATTTATAATTAAAAAATATACTATATCT
Source organism: Philaenus spumarius (assembly GCA_018207615.1). NCBI lineage: Eukaryota > Metazoa > Arthropoda > Insecta > Hemiptera > Aphrophoridae > Philaenus > Philaenus spumarius. The sequence continues at coordinate 21,557 of JAGFPH010004017.1, read as the reverse complement.
ATACATATACAAAAAATTTAAGTTTCAGTCTGTGATTTCAAAATATAAGCTTTTCTCTAAGCTCATATGATTATTCACACATTACCAAAACCTAAACACACATTTATAAATTTTGGTCTGTCCGTCTGTTTGTCCGGGCTAATCTCCGGAATGGCTGAACCGATTTTGACGAAACTTTCGTTAACATGTAGAGGACTTTTCAGATAATATTTCATGCTACTTCTTATACTTAAAAATATTTAAAACTCTTGTTAAAAATTGAAAAAATGTATAAATTATGGACAAAATTAGGTATTGCGCCTCTATTTCAATCTATGTTTTACATGTGTGTCACAGCTACCCTCCCCCACCCAACTTAGATCCAAGTGCCTCTGTCCTAATCAATCATCATTTTCATAAAAATTATTCAAAAATTGAAAAAATGTAAAAATTATGAACAAAACTATTGTTTTTGTGATTTCCATAGGTCATATGCCACAGCAGGGTCAGAGCGCCTAGTATAAAGTACATGTAACGAAATAAATTTATTGATCATTATATTCCTTCAATGATAAAAATGTCGATTTGCAAAGTTAATATAGACTGGTCGAAGAAGTTTGCACTTCCAACGTGTGGTCTTAAGCACATACAATATTTTTTTTTTACCTGTGTTTCAAGTGACTTTTTTTTCTTCTTGGTATATAATGACGCGTTTCGGAACTTTCATCTCATTTTCAGATAAAATTATATTTTACTAGACCGAGTTGCCGTAGCGTAGTCAGATGGAGTACATCTAAAACGTACTGTCAGCCCAGTCGGTATAGGTTGCAACTACCAGTAATTTGCAATACGGCTGAATTTTTTTTATAATTACATTAAAGTATGTAGATTAACATAAAAAAAAGTTTACCAGTCTATCGATTTCCCAAAGTCGAAAAAAAATCGATTATCATTTTGTTTTTCGATTATCCTTAATATTTCGAGCTGGGATAAAGATAGAGGAAAATAAAAATACCACCGTGTAGGGGAGGTATTTTTCAACAAAAAAGATCATATGTACTTATTTCGTCCGAGCAATGGTTTGTCTGGAAAAAAATCGATAATGCAGGTATGTATTTTGCAACAGGGGAAATCACTAAAAGGGGACATCTTATTCATATATGAAGCGTTGGCTCATTCTAAATTGGCCGAATTTTAATATATCGAATTGAAACTTGACATATGAGTTAAAATATATATTTTAAACATTTATGCTGAGTCTCAGCTTGTTATCTTGAAAAATACCCGATCTAGGAGTCGATTTCGATTATCGATTTTAGGAGTACCGGAACTAGGGGATTTTAGGGTTGAATTTCACGAACTAATTTCAATCTATTCCAGTTTCGTAAATTTTTGGAATATGAACATCAAATTTGTTTTACAAGTTGAGTACACCAGTATAAATATTCTTAGTAAGTATGAACGATTGTTTTCGTGTTATTTTTAAAAACGAGCCGCTTGAAAATGGTCTTCTGTTTTACCTATCTTGTTTTAACTATAACACCTTTGGATTCAACGACTCCATTTTCGACATTTTTTAACTTATCGATTTAAAAACTGGTACAGAAGTTAAAAACACAATTGTTTTTTGCTATACTTATTTTAAAACCTATATTTAAAAAATTGACTAATCTGCAGCCGATTAAATCAAGCATTTTGATGAAAAATCCAAAAAGGTCTAAAATTACACTTTTTTAAGTTATTTGTGCTTTGAAAAGTAAATGATAAAAAAGGTTTATACTCCTTGATCTAGTTTGAATCTATATATTTAACTTGTAAAAAAACTTTCAGGTTGGTATTTTGAAAATTTTCGAAACTGGAGCTGTTTAAAATGAATTGGTGGGTCCGGTACTCCTAAAATCGAGAAACCCATTAATAAGTCAAGTGGCTCTAGATCGGGTAATTTTCAAGATAACAAGCTGAGACTCAGTATAAATGTTTAAAATATATATTTTAACTCCTATGTCAAGTTTCAATTCGATATATTAAAATTCGGCCAATTTAGAATGAGCCAACGCTTTATATATGAATAAGATGTCCTCTTTTAGTGATTTCCCCTGCTGCAAAATACATACCTGCATTATCGAATTTTTTCCAGACAAACCATTGCTCGGACGAAATAAATACATATGACCTTTTTTGTTGAAAAATACCTCCCCAACACGGTGGTATTTTTTATTTTCTTCTATCTTCATCCCAGCTCGAAATATTAAGGATAATCGGAAAAAATGATAATCGATTTTTTTCGACTTTGGGAAATCGATAGACTGGTAAACTTTTTTATGTTAATCTACATACTTTAATGTACTTATAAAAAAAATTCAGCCGTATTGCCAATTACTGGAACTTTTGGTCTAAATTTACCTCTACCGACTGGCCTATGTCTGCAAATATGCCGCGTTGTGTTTTGTGTATTTTAATGTTTGACGTATTTCGTACAATTCAAATTACGTACCGTATCGATATTTTTTTTTAATAATCGAAGGAAACGCCGACAGAACGGAAGGAGAGGGAGGGTACGCTGACCGACTCCACAAATATTTACTTAATAACAGCGATCGCGCTTTAACGCGCGCGTCCGCGTCAACAGACAACACAATCCCATTAATTGAACAATTATTTGGCTTATTGGCTCAGTCGTTAACCTTGCCGACGATAAACAGTTTGTAATATTTACCACCAGGCTGCGCTTTACATTTTCAGCTGTTATAAAACATATGTTGCGGATATATCGTAGCTTTTGTAACAGCTGATTAGAAGAGATTGGCAGTCGGTTATCATCCGCTGGCGGAGTGGCAACACAGGTTAGGTTAACCCGGGGCTGTCGTCGTAAGCGTTCTTCGCTTTCTTTTGAATTTTAGTGGTAAGTTTTCTATATTTTATCAACGTTTTATAAATTGTTTGACGTTTTTTAACGGGAACGGTATGCGAAATATTCGAAACAGGTTTGCTCGTTAAATAACGATAACATTTTTATGCGCAAAAAGAAACTTGGGTGGTCAAAATATTGTATTGTAGATGAAATACACTGGTTTAATTTAATGTAGTGAGTTCAGAACGCCCTACCAATACTTATTAGTGTTTCTAAGAAAAAAATCACAATATCAGTGTTCCTTGTTTTTCATTTAGCTGATATTTTGTTTTTTTATGTTAAAAACAAATTAAAATTTTCCGTAAAGTATAGCTAAAAAAAGCGAAAAAAACCATTTGATAACCGCCTAATTCAAAATGGCCCTTATTAAATTTTAGAGTTAAATTACTCGGAAAATGCAAACGTTATACAAATACTATAAGAGAATTAAGTTTTTTATTTATTGAAGTGTCTGTATGAGATTTCAAAATATAAGATTTTTTCTAAGCTTATATGGTTATTTAACACATTACCAAAACCTAAACACAAATTTATAAATTTGTTGTCTGCCTGTTTGTTTGACCGGGCTAATCTCCGGAATGGCAGAACCGATTTTGACGAAACATTCATTAACACATAGAGGACTATTCGCAGAATATTTTAGGCTACTTTTTATTCCGAAAATATTTAAAATTCCTGTTAAAAAATTGAATAAATATAAAAATTATTTGCAAAATTAGGGATTTTGTGGACAAATGTTGGGGACATTGCGTGTCTATTTCCATCTGTGTCTTACATTATGTACAGGTCACAGCTACCCCCACCACCCAATTAGATCCAAGTGCCTTGGTCCTAATCAATAATCATTTCCGTAAACATTTACCATTTGATTACTTAAGTCAAATTGATGAAATGTAATAACTACCCTTAAAACTAAATAATAACCACTTAATTTTTTTATATTCTCAAAAACTATATAATAGTCAGGACCGGGGATTTAAATTAAAACCCTTTCAACACGTTCTCTACTAAGGACGCACATGTGAGCTTGACACTGAACACTATGAGAAGCGGCCGACGCACAGTGCATTGCACGCCAACCCCATATTGGGAGTATTTTCAGTGCACAGTGCATTGCGTGCTTATCACGCCAACCCCCGTATTGGGAGTATTTTCAATATACACAGTGCATTGCGTGCTTAGCACGCCAACCCCCATATTGGGAGTATTTTCAATACACAGTGCATTGCGTGCTTACCACGTCAACCCCCGTATTGGGAGTATTTTCAATACACAGTGAATTGCGTGCTTAGCACGTCAACCCCCGTATTGGGAGTGTTTTCAATACACAGTGAATTGCGTGCTTAGCACGTCAACCCCCGTATTGGGAGTATTTTCAATACACAGAGCATTATTGCGTGTTTTGTTAAGGTAAAGTATTTTTGTTGAACCTTCGTAGTTTTCTTATTTAATAGATCAGATCAAGCTCACAACAGAGTAAGGCTGTAACCTACTGCATCCATGTGTATTGTACGTTGTAGTTTAACCAAGTAAATCTAAATATCAGTATGCAAGCAATGCACAATGATGTAAAATATGTTGCTGGATCCTCTGTTGTGTTGTCTATTTTATAATTTAATTTGCACTTTTTAAACCTACAATTAATTTTTACCACTAAATTTCGTGATTTCGGAGGAGTTTGATCCCCCCCCCCCCCCTTGTGAACTGTGAACGGCTGAACGTATACAGCTGGGGTTTGAGCATCCTACGTTCAAAAGTTATGACATCATTAGTGGTCAAACACGACCATTTAGCCCTCTTTTTAGCACAATTCGAGATACTTATTAAATTCAACTCGCCGAGTTCTTTCAAACGGCCACTGAGCCGATTGTGTAGGTCGCATAGTTTAGGAGTTATAACACAAAAAGTGTGCGTTTTCTTTAAACTTTTTGGTTTACCGACTTTGTAGCTTTTCAACGGTAGGTTTTAGGACACTGAGATCACCTTTAATTTAATGCTCTACAACTTTCATACTTGAAAATATACTACAATGTAGCCTCCTTTTTAAAAAAAGTGCTTAAAATGTAGCCTACATATACAAACTAACTAAAAATTAGGGTTTTAAGAAGTAAAAAGTGGTCTAATTTTTAAAGTAGCCTATTAAAAATATCATAATTTAAAAAAAAGTACCTACTCGAATTAAGCTAGTATTAATTTTTACTACTAAATTTCGGGATTTCGAGGGTTGGGGTTTGACCCCCCTAAACCCTCTCCCTGGCTACGGCCTTGACTAGCCCGTAATGGGCTGTTTAAATTGATTGCATCAGTTGGTACACCTGTTTGCATCTATTACGCTACAGCGGTTTTAAATTAAAATAAACTGTGTGCGAATTATTAAACACGGAAAGTAGATAGATGTATTTAGGGCCTATCTTCTGTCGAATACGTCAATTAAGTTTTGCTCGCTCGGCTCCGATGAGAAAACACAATAATCTTTTAGTTAAGTTCCATAAAAGTTGGTTTATCTGCAGATAACGCGATCCATACTGAAGCTGTTGATTAGAAGCAATGGTAAAACAATAAAGCCGTGCTGATAGAATTAATCAACCCAGGGGAGATGTCTTGTAGGAGCACTCTTCCAATGTCCACCCCCATGCGCTCCCGGGTTGAGAGGGTTTCAAAGTAAGGGGAAATAATTCGACCACGCAGCTGAACCGTTACGTAAGTTGGGAGAAATCCATTAAATTTACAGTATATGTTTAAGGTTTCGACCAACTATTTGGGGAAATTGGTCTACTCACGAAGGCCCCTAAAGCTGTCTTGTGTGTACGAAATATATTAGTAGCCCAGTCGGTATAGGTTACAACTACCAGTAATTTGCAATACGGCTGAATTTTTTTTTATAAGTACATTAAAGTATGTAGATTAACATAAAAAAAAGTTTACCAGTCTATCGATTTCCCAAAGTCGAAAAAAAATCGATTATCATTTTTGTTTTTCGATTATCCTTAATATTTCGAGCTGGGATGAAGATAGAGGAAAATAAAAAATACCACCGTGTAGGGGAGGTATTTTTTAACAAAAAAGGTCATGTGTATTTATTTCGTCCGAGCAACAGTTTGTCTGGAAAAAATTCGATAATGCAGGTATGTATTTTGCAGCAGGGGAAATCACTAAAAGGGACATCTTATTCATATATGAAGAGTTGGCTCATTCTAAATTGGCCGAATTTAAATATATCGAATTGAAACTTGACATAGGAGTTAAAATATATATATTTTAAACATTTATGCTGAGTCTCAGCTTGTTATCTTAAAAATTACCCGATCTAGGAGTCGATTTCGATTATCGATTTTACTAGTACCGGACTCACGAACTAATTTCAATCTATTCGAGTTTCGTCAATTTTTGGAATATCAACATCGAATTTGTTTTACAAGTTGAGTACACCAGTATAAATATTCTTAGTAAGTATGAACGATATTTTTAATGTTATTTTTAAAAACGAGGCGCTTGAAAATGGTGTTCTGTTTTACCTATCTCGTTTTAACTATAACACTTTTGGATTCAACGACTCCATTTTCGACATTTTTGAACATATCGATTTAAAAATTGGTACAGAAGTTAAAAACACAATTGTTTTTTGCTACACTTATTTTAAAAACCATATTTAAAAAATGGACTAATCTGAAGCCGATTAACTCAAGCGTTTTGATGAAAAATCTAAAAAGGTCTAAAATTATACTTTTTTAAGTTACTTGTGCTTTGAAAAGTAAATAATAAAAAAGGTTTATACTCCTTGATCTTGTTTTAATCTATATATTTAACTTGTAAAAAAACTTTCAGGTTGATATTTTGAATTTTTTCTAAACTGGAGCTGTTTAAAATGAATTGGTGGCTCCGGTACTCCTAAAATCGAAAAACCCATTGTTAAGTCAAGTGGTTCTAGATCGGGTAATTTTCAAGATAACAAGCTGAGACTCAGCATAAATGTTTAAAATATATATTTTAACTCCTACGTCAAGTTTCAATTCGATATATATTAAAATTCGGCCAATTTAGAATGAGCCAACGCTTCATATATGAATAAGATGCCCCCTTTTAGTGATTTCCCCTGCTGCAAAATACATACCTGCATTATCGAATTTTTTCCAGACAAACCATTGCTCGTACGAAATAAATACATATGACCTTTTTTGTTGAAAAATACCTCCCCTACACGGTGGTATTTTTTATTTTCCACTATCTTCATCCCAGCTCGAAATATTAAGGATAATCGAAAAACAAATGATAATCGATTTTTTTTCGACTTTGGGAAATCGATAGACTGGTAAACTTTTTTTTATGTTAATCTACATACTTTAATGTACTTATAAAAAAAAATTCAGCCGTATTGCAAATTACTGGTACTTTTGGTCTAAACTGACCTTTACCGACTGGCCTATAGTCGAATTTGATTGCAGCTAAGCCTCCAGATTCGATTTCGTTCCACCTCGTGGTCTCGGGTTATAGACTGTTTCGCTTCCCAGAGTACAAACTTGGCCGTCGGCCTCGGATCAGAAGACCCCCCCCAACGGTAAAATACCTCACGTGGATTTGAACCGGGTACTTTTCTGGTATTGTACGTTTTGATCGATTTTGGGGAAACCGAGCTAGCTGTAATAATAATAATAATAAAAAGTGTTTTATTTAAGACATAATTACATTTAAAAAATATCCGTTTCAATTGACACTCATTCAGCTATGGTCCGTGTAGACCGTCTGCTGGGTTGGCACTCTTAATTAATGAACTACACACTTACAAAAAAATCGTCTAACTAACAATCACATAATTTAAAAAACTAAAATAGGAAAAACAAGATTAATAACATTATCAAAACTAAAATAAAAAACTTCTGCAATAATCATGGCTGACAAAACTAAGCATACACATGATATCTTTATCAATATAGGCTACCCGATTAAGAAAAAAAACTTGACCTCCTAAAACAAAAAAGTCAAAACCAATTTATTTTAAACCCACAACATTAATAAAATGAAACAACAAAACCAACCTGAAACTGAAAACAAAAACCTAAGCAAACATAGTATAATTCGACCACGCAGCTGAACCGCTGACGTGAGTTGAGCAAATTTCCAAAATCAAGTTTATAGGCCTATGTTTCAGGGTTTCAACCAACAATTTGGGAAATAAGTCTATTCACGACGGTGCTGAATAGCTGCAAAATGCTTCGCACGCCAACTCCTGTATTGGGAGTATCTTCAATACACAAAGCATTGCTTGCTTCGCACGCCAACCCCACGGTAGAATCCACCACATGGCTTTGAACCAAGTACTTCTATGGTATTTTACGTTTTTATCGATTTTTGGGGGAACCAAGCGAGCTATAAGGTCGCGTAAAAAAACAAAATGTGCAGAATAACATCCTGCATTTATATTCGTAGGAAAGTCTCAAGAAATAGTTACTTCCGGTCAAAAAACGTGCTTCCGATTGTTGGATTTCGTTGGCTAACGAACTCGTCCGAGCGATGTAGACAACCAACATGTGTACCAAATTTGAACCAAATCGGGCTTAAAATGCGGCCGCTATAGTGCGAACACATATGTATATAAATATACATAATAATATACAGGGTGTAACAGGAAGAAACGGAAAGAATTGCAGGACGTGTTCTACTGGTGAAAAT
>JAGFPH010004016.1:109915-131589 GCA_018207615.1 Philaenus spumarius | reverse complement strand
ATCTGTCTTCTTCCTTTTTTTCTTCTTGCATACATTTTCCTATGATATGCAGTCCAGAATCATAAATTTGTTCAAAAATATTTATAGGTTCAAATTTTGATTTTTGTCAGAAGTAATTTCTTTTTATAGGTCCTCTTTGTTGTTGCTATGAGGTTAAATTCTTAAGTCTTTTTCCTGAAATCTTCGGATCTTATTAAATTTGTATTTTCCGTGGATAATTGGGAGTCTTACTGTAAGTTATACATATTTACAAACATTTAAAAAAGTCTAACTTTGAAGAATAACATAATAAAAATGCTAAAAACTAAACATTCTAATAATGTGAACACTTTAAGTAGATTATTAATACAGCAACTATACAGGTATGTTATAAATTATACAACTTCAATAAAAATTTTTGTTTACTTAACGACTTCACTTTTTGTCTATAGAAGGATGGGAAGGGAACACATGGATAAAGTCAACATCAATAACACGATTTGAAGGGAAAAAACAACTATAATTAGTTTATTGAAACATCAAACTTCTATCCGAGCTTTGCTGCTCCCTTGACAGTTAAATAAATTTGTAAAGAGAGGTTGAAAAGCAATGCGACGTTCATAAAGTAATTTGTTTGTGTCTGAAATAAACATGGATATCATCAATAAATATTGTAATTAATTTTGGTTGTCTTACCTCATACAGAGCTTTAATGTTTCTAATGATACAATCGAAATTTCGTATACGTTGTAGAGGATTTCCCAAGCTTGGAAGCACACCATGATGTATTGGTTCTGGATCTCTGAAATATAAAAAAAAATGTTGTCTTTATTCTACTTAAATTGATGTAAGAGAAAAGTTAATCAAATTAATAATTTAAATTGTTTACGAAAGTAGTTTTAACTCACATGAGCAAAAGCACTTCGTGAATAGCAACTCCATCTGCAAGGTCTTCGTAGTCCGTAATCCGCTCAGAATTATCTAAGCAGGCACGCAACTGTAAACAAAGCTCTATAAATAAACTGTATATTTACTTTATATTGCTAACATATAACATTCAACTTCTAAAAAAATGAAATCCTAAATTTTAAATTAATTTAACACTTCCACTGGTGACAATGTCATTTCACTGCATTAGGGATCTTTCATAGTATGTATTCATAGTATTGCTGTATGTAGGCCTACTTCAAAACAACAGAATACAGCCTTTCAGTAGTTTCTAGCTTTGATAATGGTTTTAGTTCGACAAACGCTAGCAAATTTGTTTACTGGATCTACAGAAAATCAATTGTTTAGCGTCTTATTTACTTTATGCGAGTTAATCTAGGTGGGGGAGCATGTATTAGAGGTTCCGACTGTAACAAATAAGACGAGGGGTAAAATAAAACCTTACAGTCTCACTTCATTATCACTCTGCCCGACACAGTTGATTTTATCAGAAGTGGATAAAGGTGTAACAATGAAATTTGAGACAGAAGCATGCTAACCTGAATATGTGATGCGGAATATGATAAGGGACATCTTGTCGCAAATTTTCGAAATTGAGTTTTTGTTATTTCCTTAAAGAGGGTTGATTTCTGAACAATTTAACATAAAAATCATAATTCTATCTTAAAAATGAAGGAAGTTATGGCCAAATGAAAATTAGTTTTGGAAAAAGGTAGTTTTGAGAAAAACGCAATTAAAGTTTTGAATACCAATTATGCCAAGATTGTTTTATTTCATGCCAACGTTTTTATTATTTATATAGCTGCTTACTACATACAGAGTAAGCTACAACCTTGCATAATTAAGGAATTTTTAATCATTGTGATTTTTAATAATACAGTAGAGTTCCGCTAATCCGAACTAATTGGGACCGTCGGTTTAGCGGGAATTTGGAATACGCGGGTTTCATAAATAATATCAACATATTGACATGTTAATGAGTAAATAATGTGCGGGGAAATCTGATAATGTCAGCTCTATACAGCGTTGATCGGCTTGTGAACAGGTTCAGTGAAAGTCGGAAAGGAAATGCATTTCCTTCAATGACTCATAGCGCCGAGATTTTACCTACCCCTCTCCCTCCCACATTTCAAACATATTTATGAATCACTGCACTGACAATAGTCTAGTCTTATCTAGTTCAGTGTTTACTCTAGGGGACTTTGATAAACTGTGTGCGCTTATTGCAAATTTATTGTAAATCTTTGTTCCGTGAGTGTTGTGTTATTTTACCGAGTCACTGTGCTTTTTTTATTTATGTTTGTAGACCTTGACGTCAACTGTTAAATATTAAACATGGCAAATAAACAAAGTCATTCTTCGTGTACTTTAAAAGAAACACTTGAATTTAACTTCAAAACTCTATTTAACTATTTTGTGTAACGATAAATGTACGTTTTTTCTCGAATGTCTTTTTAGTTTCTCCTGTTTTTTAAGTTAAAAAATCAGTATTTTTTCTGAACTCTGTTCGGAATAGGCGGATTTTCAGGGTTCGGATTAGAGGGACTCTACTATAGATATTGTCTAGATTATTATTAATGTAATAATACAAAAGGTTTTTTGTTGGCGTTTAAGCTTGTTTTTATTACATTTTTAACCAGTCAAAGAAAAGGGTCATGTTGTCGAGAATGGTATCAAAATAATCAGAAGATGTTCTACTATTAGTAAATACAGTAGAACTCCAATTATCCGGATTAATTGGGACACGACCCGATCCGGATAATCAAAAATCCGGATAATTGGATTTTTCTCGAAAAAAAAGCCGTTTTTAGGGGAAAAACGTTAACAAAACACAATAGAAAAAGAACATTTACGGTATTTATTATGAAAAAACAATATCAATGACAATGTTTACATTACGTAATATTTACAAACAATACTAAATCACTGTAAAATACATTATTTTTTTAACATACCAGGCAGAGTCAGCTGTTTTGCTACCTTAAATCGATTCCGCGCCGCCAAGTCTCGCATCCGTTTGACTATGTTCTTATTCAAATCTGATCTGGATAATTGGCGATCCGGATAATTGGAGTTCGGATAATTGGAGTTCTACTGTAGTCGATAGATTACAGGAGATGCTACTTTCTGAGACACTGCAAGCAATGTTAGTCATTATGAAACGGGACCTCTTGTAGCAACCATGTTATTTTTCCATAACGACAAGAGGTCCCTTTTCTCAGACCTGACATCTGTTGCTTGGATTCCATTTTTTGATTATTTCTCTTTCTACTTCAATCCATTTTACAATTGATGTTAGCTTGTAAATAAGAAGTTGGTCAACAATAATCGATAAAAAAACCAAAAGTTGATATTTTTTACCTTTACTACTTATTTTGCCTGTACTGAAAATTTTATTCTCCTGACAAGAGGTCCCTTTTCATTTTCCGCATCACATAACATATTCCAAAAACCAAAATTAAAAAAATATTTTGGTATCAATTTTAGGGGCTTCAAAGATTTGATACACCAATAAATAAATATTCTAATGCAACTGTCTTGTGGGTTATTATTTTAAAGAGATTTATTTTATAAAGGTACCTACACTATTTTTCTTTAGAATTTCATAACATATATGTAGTTTCCAAGATATATAAAAAGATATATTTTCATATGACTCACAAATCAACTTGCATTTCAAAAGTTTATTTCATAGTTATTGTTTGTTTGTAAATATATCATTCTGGTACATAAAATAATAAAATATCAGAAAACATAAACTTTACTGCACATAGGCTAATTAAAGTAAAAACCATCACTAGGCTAATAAAAATTTTAATAAATGTTTTAAGATCTTTTTTAAAATTTATATTATAATATAGGCCTAGATACAATAAAATAAGAATATAAATTTATATTATCAAGTAATAACTTATAGCATCAAAAACAAAAGTGGTCAAATCCGGAATTTATTTCGGGAAAATTCTAAGGTAAACCAGTTTTGGGGGTAACAGATTCGGTTATCTAATTAAATTAATTGCGTCATCGATGTTTTGTTGTGACTTTCCTCCGATCAGGTTAGAGTTCAACATGGCTGGATGTAATTTATTGATTGATAGGAAGAATGACATAAGTGTTGGTTTTAGTGACTCTGATGATGATGATGCAATTATTTACAGATGCCATTGCTCGAAGTTCAGGTTAATAATAAACTTATAGAATAGGCGTGGGTTACTGAACATTTTCGCCATTATTTTATTTTCATTATCATTTAGGCTACTATTTACTAAAATTACCATGTTTTTTGAAAATCTAAACAAAATAAATGTGCTGCTGTGAGCTTTTGTCTGTGTCAGTGTTGTTGACTTTGAAAAAATCCTACTGTAGTACATGTTGATGCTGTTCCACTCAACTTGTGTACCTATTATTAAATGTTTACAAAAAGGAATTTCAAGGTTTTCAGTAATGTAAGTAACAAAGTTTTATGTATATATTTTACTATAAATTAATATATACAGGAGAAGTGGGAGTTTGTGTCGTATACCAAGAGTTTCATACTGTTCCCATATCTAAGGTTTTACCAAAATGATATTAAATACAATACATCTACATAATTGAAGCTAACCATCAATGTAATAACAATAACCAAGACTTTAATTGAATTATATTTTGGTGGAAGAGACTAGTAAAAGGAGGGGATTGTTTCCAAATTCATTCTGTCACATCATGAATAAAAAACATATTTTTTTATTTGTGTAAATCATCCAAACATAACTTACCCAGGTAACTAGAGGTCCTTGAAGAAAGTCTTCAATATCAGTCGATGAAGCCATGATGTTAGTTTGTAAAAGTAAGCCTTGCTTATGTTAGCTCATTTAAAACAAAATGAAACTAATTTGCTCAACATTCTGTAACAAAAAACAAAGTTATTTAAGACGCTCAAAATTATTTTTACTTAACTAGTTTAAAATATTAAATAAATCATTATTTTTCAATTGGTTTCTTTCGAGTTTCTTTATTCTACTGCTATTCACGTCATTTGATCAAATGCTTACAGTGTGTTAGGGCATTTAACTATTTAGCCAGCGTTTGCACTAAGAGGAACGTTATAAACGTTATAATAGCTTTTCAAGACATGTTATTCCTTAAAGAGGATCAACGGATTTGGACAAAGGACATAACGTTAGGTTCTTCTTGGTCCTCTACGTTTTATAGGGTACAGGGTATCAGAAAAATGCAATTGGTGGACACGCCACCATTTTCTTCGACATAAAATTTTTTAAATGAATAGGCTACTAAATAAAGATCTAGATGAACAAAATAAGATAGGTTATATATTTTGCTCCTATGATGAAGATAATAATAAACGTTTAATGAAACTTTAAAATCTTTCATGTATACAAGTTACGCTCTATTAGGTTATGTTATGTAAGCCTTGATTCTCTAGGTGGCAATAGGATTATTGAACACAACTTGTGACAGATATGCTATATAAATTTGCCCACACTTGTAACATTGTTGAGCACCAAATTAATGCCTCAACAAGGTTAATTTATTAAATAGGACGTACAATTTTCTTAATATATGGAAAGCTAAAAATAAATAGTAGAGGTGCATTACAATCCCTACTTTGTAAAAAGTTAAGTAAAATTATTAAAAAGAATAGTACAGAACAAGCAAGATGAACAATAATTTAACTAATTTTTAAGAAACTACTCTTAGAGATATCAATATGTAGAATAAGTATGTCAAGTTTCTGTAATAATTGTAGTTAGTGTTTTATCTACATTGTTGTTTTAATCTTTGTAACTGAATTGTTAGTTTCATAACTGAACAGGACAAGTCAAACCCAAAAGTGTGATCCAAATCGGTAGTTATTTCTTTCAAATAAACAAAAATAGAATACACAAACTTACAAATATCTGCTTGTAATATAAACACAGACAGACACTACCTAAATAGTTAGTTCTTCTACAGAAAAAACAAAAACTAACGCTTGAAATTAGAAATATAAACTATGTTTTACCAAATTAAATTCGTACTGTAGGCCCTACAGTAGTTGATTGTTATAACCTATAAAATGTGTCAATTTTGAGGAGTAAATTACTATTGGCTTAGGGCCTACATAATAGCTTACACAACACAAATAATCATTAGGATTAATATAAATGCTTAAATGTTTTTTAATGAGGCTTTAGACTAATTGAAAATACTAATACTTTACCACCAGCTGTGTAAGTTGCAATGATATCTCACAAAACAATGTCTGGAAGTTTAAACATATTTGACGTGAAGTACAAACTGCCCAAGCTAATAATAACCGATCATTAATTGCCTATCAAATACCACTGTGGTGCTATACTAACTTATTAAAGTAACTTCTAAGTACCGGTAATCAAACAAAGTTTTTGCAGTAAATTTCTTATTGAAAACAAGACTTAGAGAATATGATTATGAGAGAGATGGAGCTTACCTAAGAGCAATGCAAACCCATTCTGTTAAAATTTGAAAATTATGGGTAAGTTGTTTTAACTGTATTGTCTAATTAGTAAAGCTTAATTAATACATTTAGTGCTTGACGAGTCATCCTCGTACATAATTACTTCTCGGCATAAAAATCTTTTAACCTTTAAGTATTATTTGCTTATTGCACATATTTTAACTAATAGCCTAATATATTAGTCTGACTTTAATGGAAAATGAATTCGTAAACGTGAAAGATATCTTACTTCGAATAAACGTTACAAGTCACAATAACTTTTATTGTTTTAATCGTTTATCGTTTTCTATTGTTGTGTATTGTTAGCCTACATATTCACATTAATTAGTTCGTAGTCATATACAGTAACATATATTGAGCTTCACAAAAAGTCAAGTGTCGTTCTATTTTGAAAAATGTTGTAAACATCAGAGTTTAGAGTTTTTAAATATAGTAGGCTAAATTAACAAGTTTGTAAGGACAATGTAACAAAATAATAAATCTGCCAGATAGGCCTAATAATAAAACAGAATAGGATTAAGCGGTTTATTTTTTATGAAACTTGTCATCATAGTTAAAATTGTCTTAAATTTGTGACAAATTTGCCTATAGCAGATTTTTGAGGAAAAAGATTACCTATGCATAAAAGTGCTGTAAAACCAAGGTGCTGGTAAGTTAGACCCAGGCCTACATTGAAATGAGTAGGTGGGGAGGGGGGAGTAGTAAGACTAATCTTACAGAAAAGAATAGCCTATTTGGTCAAGATTTATTTAGGCCTAGTTTCTTTAGGCTATATGAGAAGTTAATAATTACAGCAGAAAATGTTTTATTAAATTTTAAGTTACACTATAGGTTGAATATGATTTTTTAGGGCATTATGGATAAAATTTTCATAAGGCATCCAAACCATCTTGCGATAGAACTGCCAACTTATATATGCACAAAAAAGCTCTACAACTTAATGAAATGTCTAATAAAATATTAGTTTCTAACGCCATTAGGCCTATTATTGCAATAACTTTATCTAAACTAACCTTACAAACAATTTAAACACTTTACAACACAAATTAAATAATATATACATAAAGACAAAACCCTTTGAAAAATTCAAGAAATTCATATGAAAAAACCTTGAAATTAAGAGAACTTGTAAGTATGGGTATTAAGTTCAGACATTTAATGAAGGCAAGCAGGAGTGACCAAGAGACTGAAGTCGTCCTCAGTTAGCCTACAGTTGGTTCCGTAAAACAGTTAGCCTAGGTTGCATAGGTTTGTACAGTGATTTCCATTTAGACTCAAAGTTTAATATTAAAAATTAGGTTTTAATGCGGTTTAAAATTAAAAGATGTGGATATAATGTTGTCTGAAGAATGAGATAAAATATATAGTCTAATGTTGTCTTTACATAGAATTTAAGAATTTAGCATGGAGAGGAAATTAGCAGTGAAGACAAATTATTAAGGGTGTTTCATTTGGACATAAACACTATTTTAGCCTGTAGGCTATCGTTCATTGCTTATAAAATAATTAGGCTAAGCCTAATTGGTTATATTATGAAATGATCAAATAGTTTTTTTTATAACAAATGAAACTAAATGAACTAGCCTAACAAATAAATAAGAAACAGCTATAGGGACTTTACAGCATACATTTACTTTAGGACTCCCAGCTGATAAGTTTGCAAACAACCTTTTTTGGGGCGAATTTAATATACGCCCTACACCAACAGAAATGCAAGAATATACATATATATATACTATACACAAAAATAGCCTGAAGTTCCAACTTATAGTCTTTGGTCACCGTATGTTTACCTTTATTCAACATTTAACAGTAGAATGTAAAACAAGGTCATCGTCCGCAAAAATATCAGCCAAGGATTGTATAGTAAATGTATGCCCTTTTTTTATTAAACAGAGTAGTGCTGCAACCTTAAGGCCATTGAACTATTGAATTGTGACTAGAGACTGAAAGTTAGAACTTCAGGCTATTTGTTTCTTATTGTAATACGGTGTGGTGTCCTAATGTCAACTTAAGCCACTTTTCAAAGATAGGAACTAAAAATACTTAAGATAAACCTAATTGGATATTATGTGAATTTTTGGAGAAATAGGTAGGTAGGCCTAAAGCCAATTGAATAAAGGGTAGGGCCTAGCCTAAAAGTGAACTGAAGTTAGGCTATTGGGCCAACTTGTGAGTGCTAATGATACATTGTTCAGAAGTCAAATGTTTCTTATTAGATGTATGTTATTAGAATACATATATTTATTTTCTAGAAATAAAGGTTCTTATTTTATTCTAAGGTATTCCGACTGTGATTTTAGGTTAGAATTCAGCTGTGCTAAGTAGAAATCAAAATTAACAAAAGTTAGATAATATAACGTAATTTAAAAATATTAACTATATTTAATCATCAACTATTTACCTCTATCTAAAGAAAAATATGTCAGTTCTGCGTTTGTATTTAATTCTCATATTTATACACTTCAAAAACATTAAATAAAAAACTAAAAACATAAGTAATAGTCACAGATTAAACTAATTCTCAATATCTAAATTACAAAAACACAGATTACTATGAATCTCTAAGATTTAGTTTTTGTTCCACCTCTATGATAACTTAAGATGCCTATATTATTTAAATTATATTATATTGGGTATATTGGTATATTAGATAAATTAAATGTATCATCTAATAAAATTTAACAAAATATTTACTAACACAATTAGCGTTTAGGGCTACATTTGAAACTAGAACAATTTTTTAAATAATACTGTATATTTACTAACACAATTAGCATTTAGGGCTACATTTGAAACTAGAACAATTTTTTAAATAATACCGGTACTGTATACAGACCAAAGCAATTTGAAACAAAACGATCTCATGTAAAATTTTAACGGAATAGGTAAGAACTAACTGCTCGATTATAACAATGGTTCTAAATGTTAAAATATATTAAGTTATAATTGAGAATTGTAATAATAAAAGAAGTACACCTCTATTGTAACATTTTATTGAAGACTGGCCTAGAGATATGTTCAACAAATATTCAAATTGTACATAACATCTGACACTCCCTCTCAATTTGAACCCTTTAAAATTTTCATTCGATGAACCCTCTTCCTGGAAACCCTTAGCTACCAAACAAGTAAGAGCGATGATCTCTTTGTCTACTTTGTTTACTAAAATAGGCTCTTAAGAGTACTTGTTTTTAATACCTATGCAAATGTCAAGCTACAATAAATTATCAATATATTGCTGACATTATCTTTGGTCGAATTGGGCACTGGCACTTTATGTGATATACGATGCAGTATAGTGTATGGCCTGAAACATACATGGAGTTTTCGTCCGCCACGGTTTGCCGTCGCCATCATATCAACAGTGACGCGAAGGAGAGTATTAGAGCATACACATTGGTCAGAAAAATAAAGGATCGGTTTATTTACCGCTGACGGTAGCTGTGCAGCCGCTCGTTGCAACTACAATCGACGGTTTTAAACTGTCTCCGCTGAAACAGTGGCGAACGTGAAAAAATGCCCGCCAATTTTCCTTATTTTAGTATTTTTTCGTAGAATACTATCCTTCAGCCGCGTGTGTAGTTCGCCAAATGACGAAACCGACATTCTTAAATAATTGAAAATGTTTCTTCTACTTCCTCAAATCAGAAAACCCAGTGTAGAATGCTCCTTATTTATTGATCGGATGAACCCAAATGAAGTATATATTTTTTCTTCCTTTTCAATCGGGGACGGAATAAGAATACAGCGAGAGTTGCTCTCTGTTCACGTCAATAAAACATTAAAAGAAATAATATATTACATAACACACTTCGTGATTGATGAACTAGACACTTCAGTTTAAAGAATCCCAATGATGAGGCTTTTAGACGGTGTCAGAAATTTTACCGCCCTGTGTGCACACTTTAAATTTTAAGAGTGACGACGGTAACTAATCTGCAGCCGACAAAAAAACGCCGAGTGTATTTCAAGCCGTGTGTTTTATGGGGTTAGAGACAGCGCACGGAAAGATTTGGCGGGGTATGAGTCATGTTTGCTATTTTAATTATTCTAAAATAGGCCTGAATCACAATTAATTAGAAGTGAAAAATTATACATACCTTTATAATTTTAAGTACTTTTGGGAAGCCTAAAACGTGTTATTTTGCATCTTAATTTATACAATTTGCCATCCCCCGGTTTTTGTAATCCCCTCCATATGGTCGTTCTGGTTACGGCTATGCAATCTATATCCGCTAGTAGCATATCCAACCATAATGAATTCTACTGTTCTTGATTCCAATTTATTGGATGGTACCGGCAGTTTGTATGCCCAAGCCTTGGCACCAAATACTCTCAATTTATCAAAATTTACCTTTCCAAGATACACTTGAGATTTTACCTTTTAATGCATTTGTTGGAGAACGGTTCAGTTGATACGCAGCACAGGCATACTGCTTCTCCCCACAGATACATTGGTAATAATTCTGTTTCAACAAAAAGTGTTCTTACTCTACTCATCAAGGTAAAATTTATTCTTTCACTGACACCATTTTTTTGTGGTATATACGGCAAAGTAGGTATATTCTATAACTATTCCCTTTTGCTTACAAAAGTTTTTAAACACATGAGACGAGTATTCGCCACCACAATCTGACCTAACTCTGGAGCAGTAATATCCTATGGCTTTTAATTCTTGTACATAGTTCATAATGTTTCTTTCTGCCTCGTCTTTATTCTTGAGCAAATACACAATGACAAAATGTGAATAATCATCGGTAATGGTTTGATAGTACCCCTCACCATTCCTTGTGTGTATTCTAAAAGGACCAGCAAGATCATTGTAAATAAGGTCACCGATTTTTGTTGATCTTGGTAAATCTACATCTTCAAAAGGCTTCCTCTTTGCTTTACCCTGTTTACATGGACTACATGTTCCAAAATTAGATGAAAAATTCAATAGCCTAATACTTTGAGCATTTAAATGGCCCAATCTTTGATGCCACAATAGGCCTACATCATTATTTGATGTAACACAGCAAACCTCATTTGTAGAAAATTTAGGTAAATAAAACGTTGCTACATATAGATTACCCACTGATTTACATTTTACATGTAATTCATCATTTATTATTGTAACTAACTTTCCACCACTGTTGAACATTACATCGTATCCTTTTTCAGACATTCTTTTAAATTTAACCTATAAAAGATTATACGAAAAACCAGGAACTATTATTGCAGGTATTGATATGAATGCGTAGCAGTTACAATTACTATTTAAAACTTTTAAGCGAAGTATACACTTTTTTGTACCTTTGTACATGTACCTTCATCACCATTAGCAATTTTAATCTCCATCGCTTCATCTATATTTTCAACATTTTGCATAAATTTCTCTACCTGTTCAATAACCCAATGATTAGTTGCACCACTATCCAGAACGAAATTAATGCTATTACAGTTATTCTGCGATACACTATATACTTTATCACCCGCAGCAATAAAGTCAAATTCTTTTAATTCTTCTTGTTCAATTTGTTGCGCTAGTTTTGAATATTCACTAATTCGCTCATGGTTAACACTGCCATGTCCACGAGAGCTGCTCTCCCTCTAGAATTGCCGTAATAACCTCGACCACGATAAGTTGTCTTACTTGGCTCAATACATTTAGCAGAAGGACATTCACTCTTATAATGCCCCTTACCTTCACATTCGTAACATATTATGTCCCGTTTTATGTTAGTTTTTACCATTTGAGATGATTTTTTATTAGTACTTACCATTCGAGATGAGAAAGAACAATTGCTTTCTTTTTTAGCCGTATTTTCTTTGTTTTTGAGTTCCGAATCTAATAACCTTGTCTTTACATCTGTATGAGAGTATGCTGATTTATCCTTATTCATAACTGTTTCGATTGACACAATAACACTATCAAAGCAATCTGGCAATGTTAGTAGAAGCATAGATCATGAATAATAAATAGATCTTGCATCCATACGGGGGCTGTGTGTCGGAAAAAAGGTTGTCGCGAAAATAGTACATGATCGCGCCGCGAGGTAGCGCTAGGGAGACAGCATTGGTAGCATTGGTGTTTCAAACAGCTTCCATCGTTTCCCCAATAGATAGCGCCAAAAAAGTCGAATTTCCAGTGGAACAAAATATTGCATTGGATCGGAGTTCTATTAGGTTATCCAAATACAATGGTAGAAGATAACAAGTTTTGTCAGTATCATCCATCACATTTTTACCAACTGCATCAAGCTCCTTTATTAACTTCTCAAACTTATTGAAATGTTCTTTTAATTCACCTTCCACGAATTTCAGTCAATTTTTTCATCAAATACATTTTAGAAAGTGCACTCCTTCTTTGAAGTACATTTTCTAGACTTTTAATCATCTGTCTTGCACTTTTAGCATCCTGTACATATTCTATATATTTATCCGACAAGGACTATACTATAACACATTGTGCCTTTGCATCTTTCCGCTTAAATTCTATTAGTTCATTACCTTTAAGGGCTTCTACTTCAGAGTTAATAGTTTTCAAAACATCATTTACACCTTCCTTTTGTAGGACAATACCTATTCTGAATTTCCAATTCGTAAAATTGTCAGCAGAAAGCATAGGAAAAGGAAACAGTTGATGTAGCCATTTTAGGTTATGTGTCTGCGAACTTCAATAATGGCAAACTGCTAAAAATTCTCAAGATTTTGTTATTCTACTAACAATTTTGTCTTATCTTTATAACTTACCTAAGCATAATCGGTCCATAACCTGTTAAAAATAGATTAAGTTATAATTCAGAATTGTAATAATAAAAGAAGTACGCCTTTTCTATTGTAACATTTTATTGAAGACTGGTCTATTGTTGAGAGGAAACATATGTTCAACAAATATTCAAATTGTACATAATAATCATCTGACACTAAATACAGTACTGACCGTGAGACATAAGAATAGACGTAGATCAGCCCGGCAGACAATGCTGTATTCAGCGTTGGTATCGAAGATTTTGAAGGCTTGGGACATCAATCCAACACTCCGGAGCCTCTTGTTATGACAGGATCGTTGTATCTTCTTGACATGTTTATGTTTGTCCAATCGCAAGGAAAACTAGCTTAGATTTATTCAGTCAGTCTGGTGAAATTTAGTGCGGCGAATGGAGTTCTTTTACGAAGTGGAGTCTTTATAATATCATTTAGTTTTGAATCATTGTAAATTCATTATTTTTAGTGAAAGTGAGTTTTATGAAATAATTTGTGTACGAGTTTTATTGTGAACGTTACATTTCAAAGTGTGAGTGAATGTTCTAAGTGTAAATATAATAAGTAGGCCTACTGTATTAATAGGCTATAGGTAACTTACATCTTGTATATAATTTATTATAAAATGAGAACGGTTAGAAAAAAAGGTAAAATTCTTCATAGTGGGAAAAGACAAATTATAAGAAATGTAATTGAATGTTGTGACAAAGAAGCTAAAGATAAGTGCTTAAGTGTTCCGATAGCCAAAGCAACAGAAAGAGCAGCTCTTTATTGTAACCCGATGAATCATAAGAAACAAAAATGTAACTATTCCATTATTTAAAGCGCTAATATCTTCTTGCCTGTCTTAAATTATAAATTAGATTATAAAATACACTTCCTTTATTTGAAATAGTTTAATTAATTTAAGAATAAATTATTAACTTTTAATATAATAGGCTTAATCGTAATAATGTTTCTATAGTCTTATTTCAACTACAGTAGAGCGCCGATTATCCGAAACATTCATACATCTTTTATTTATTTAAAATGAATATGGTACTTTAAAGACGGGCTTTCGGATAATCAGGGCTCTACTGTACTAATTTATTTTTATTTTTTAGATTGTCTTAATCATAAAGAATGATTAAAGCATAGCGTATGAACACACATCAGTTATGCTTGAAGTGAGCCGTGTTGTTCCTAGCAAGCGCCTGCAACAGTATGCAATTGTCCGCGTCTATACTTAACTCTCACGGTCAGTACATTGTATTTTTAAAACCCTTTTAGTGCCACGCGCCGATGCGATCGGCGCAACATACGTATGCAAGAAGTGCCAACGCCGATTGTATCGGCGCATTTAGTATTTGTGCACATAGTTCCTATGAATTCTAACAGATGGCGTTGGCGTTCACTTAGTTGTATAAAGCAATCTTTCAGCTCTAAACCCATGTAAAAATATCTTATTTGGACAGAAAATAGTTGAAATACTATCGATTTAGTGAACAGCTGTTCCGGCCTAGCAGACGCAAGGTCTAGCGCAGTCGAGTTGAAACATTGTTACTGTTGTGTTTATTAGAATGTTTATTGTATTTTTATACATTTTAGGACAATAGACTTGTGTTTTTTGGTATTGTGTTTTATTTGAATTAACTTTTGATGTTCATTTAGTTTAATATATTCTTAATTTGTGTTTCTTTAGTGATAGTTACTGTAGGCTAGGCCTAGCTAACCTACAAACTTTGTTTACTATAAACTATTTAGGCGTAGTGTGTTTACTTCATTTCTTTGTTTTACTTAAAATTTCTTCGAATTTATTTATAAATTAAAGATAAAAATGGTAGTGACTCAATATTTACTTTAATTAGTATAAATAGTTACTCTTTTTTACCAATTGTGTTATTGTAAAAAAAAGGCGCGTGATATAAACTTTGTTTTTTTAATGTATTTTTTTATTTTTGAGTGGATTTTTTCTAATAATGTATAAAATATATTCTTCTTCAATAATAATTATGCTTTAATATGATAGTGAATGATTCAAATAGTGTTATGGCACTCCAAACTCAGTTTTTAACAAAATTTTTGTTTTAAAACCAGCTGTTTGTGAATTTTTTAAAATTTTTTTAATAAAGGTTGACCAGTTTCAATCTGAGTATCAACATCATTATAGTATTTTTTAGATGAGTTAAAATTTTTATTAGTATAGCATGAATAGTTTATAAGTTATGAAGTGTTATATAAAAGCACTACAAAAGTGCAAAAACGGCTTGGCACTTTTAGACAAATCTTGCATATTGGGCCTGGCACTAAAAGGGTTAAATGTCGTCTAGATAAAATTAATTTTGTTTTACTCTGCAAAATAAAAGTATAAATAATATATACTGTACTATGAAATTTAGTTCCAAGAACTTTGAAATACAGAGCTTTTGGTTATCATAAATATGATTCTTAACATATAACTAAGAAATAGTCGGTGTAGGTCACAACTACCAGTAATTTGCAATACGGCTGATTTTTTTTATAAGTACCTTAAAGTATGTAGATTAATATAAAAAAAAGGTTTACCAGTCTATCGATTTCCAAAAGTCAAAAAATCGAAAAACATTTTGTTTAAATTCCTTAATATTTCGGGCAGGGATGAAGACAAAGAAAAATAAGAAAGAACGTAACACTGTATATGAAAAGTATTTTTCAATAAAAAAAGGTCGTCTATATTTTTTTCGTCCGAGCAATAGTTTGTCTGGAAAAATTCAATAAAACTGGTATGTATTACGGCCGCACGGCTGAAGACCTATTTTTTGAAGCGTGTTGCAGTACATTATAAACTATTGCATAGTTATAATGTATTAAATACATAATTGTAATAGGGCGTTTTCAAGAGGAAAGTGTCAGTTTTACGATGGCATGTTCTTTTTTATCATATCACATAATCATCTAACAAATTACCCATATATATATATGGGTAAAATATATTCAAATAAAAAACCAAGTGTCTCAAAGAAAAATAAAACTGGTTATTTGCGGTTTTTGGGAGGAACTGATCACGAATATATATAAAATATGAAAATTCATCATAGCGGATTCAAAATGGCTGTCATTTTCTTTAAAATTCAACTTTTTTTATATTAAAAAAAATACAATTTATTTAAGACTCAGTCTCGATGACTTGTCTTCGATAAAAACCAATTTTCTCTAAACATAATGTTCCGATTTGTATGAAATTTAAAATATACAATAACAATATATGTATACATATAATATAAAAAATTTATACATCTACAATAATTAAATAGGCCAGCAACTTTATGAACGCATAATTATCAATAAATATATTTTGATACATTTTTTTAATAAAAATATTCATCCGATTAGTTTGTAATTTATAACATATATAAATATATGTTGGTTTAGTATATATGTATAAGGTAGGGTTACCAATTATGGCCTGAGTCCTAATATGGCTATTGCCGAAAAATCAAATAAAGGCGCGGTTTAAAAATACAAACAAGTTAACATCTGATTCTCTACCTAAACATAACGTCAGAGCAAGAGAAGGTTAGAGAGGGAAGGTTTTAGTTTGTCTGTGGTCAGGTGGTTGCCACGTGAAGAGGACAACATCTGGCTGATCTTAATTTTGAGGTAAGTTCAGAAGCTTCTCCTGAGAGTAATACTTGAGATATTTTTCAAATGTTTGGTGATTTTGAAAGCTTAGAAACTGTAGGTTTAGAATGTTTCTGAGATTTTATTCCAACTTTGTTCCTTGGTATTGTTTTGTGTGCGTTTATGAGAAAACAGCGGGTGCCCTAGTATGGTCTATTATTTGCTGGGTAGGCCATGTAAGGACACTCTTGTTATTTCCAACATGTTTTGCCAAACCAATGTTATTATTACTTACTTATATTTAATTGCTTGTTTAATTTATTGTTGTTGATGTTTTTCTGTGCAGATGGCTCCTCCTAAAGAAAAAAAGAGAGGTCTATGGACACAGGAGCAACTTACAAATGCAGTGGAAGCTATGAAAAATGGGCTATCGTCCTATAAAGCAGCTGAGCAGTTTGGGGTCCCCAAACGTACTTTAAGAAGGTTAAGTATGGATGATTCAGCATCTATAAAGGGAAGCTAGGTAAGAATCCAGTTCTTCCTGATTCTGATGAAAAGGAATTAGTCCGTCGGATTCACAGGCTTGTTGATGTGGGAATGTCCTTGACCCCCAAGTGTCTGAGGAGGTTAGTTTTCAGTTATGTTAGCATGAAAGGCTTGAAAAATCCATTTTCCCTTAATTAATCACTGGCTGGCAAAAAGTGGCTCCGTCTTTTTCTTCAGCGCTACCCTGATGTAGCAAAGAGGAAGGCACAAAACTTAAATTCAGATAGAGCCCAAAAACTTAATAGATTCATTGTGAACGATCATTTCAAGAGGCTCCATGATGCGATGATAGAAACAGGGGTACTTGACCAGCCTCATAGAATCTTCTACATAGACGAAAAAGGGTCTCGCCTCACCCTTAATCATCCCCAAGAAGTTTTAGAGAAAACAGGCGCCCGCAACGTTCACATAGTAGGCCTTGAACATGGAGAGAATGTAACCATAGGTCAGGCCATTACCCCGATGATTATCTTCCAAGGACAACGAATTAATATTGACTGGGAGTTGGGCATGCCCCTCGGTACTAAAATTAACATGACCCGCAAGGGTTCAATGACCACCGTGGACTTTATAGACTGGATTAACCATGCTAAGTTCAAGCCCAGTGGAAAAGTGCTTTTAATTCTGAAGGAGCAGCTTCTCACCTCGACGCCAACATAGTAGAAGCATCGGAAACAAATGACATTGTTCTCTACTGCTTACCAAGCAATACTAAACATGCTCCCCGGCCCATGGATGTGTCTTGCTTCAAACCATACGAAAGTTATTGGGATGACGAGGTTGTAAGGTACTGGGATAAGAAATGGGAGAGGAGAATAACCAAATAAGTTTTTGCTGTAATTTTTGGCCGCATTTGGCCAAAGGCAATGACTTCTTCAAACATTATGTCAGGATTTCGAGGCACTGGGATATATCTATTTTTTCCTGACGCCATCAGGCCTGAATTTTTTGCGCCAAGTGACATCTGATGAACAATGTGACGATTTACGAGATGAGCCATCAACCCCAGAAACTCATACATACCAAGCTAATAAAAGCGTGTTAAAAAATATAATAGTCCTACTGATTTTCTATTATAATACACTTAGTTTGAATAGAGTATTTTTAGTTTCGTTTATGTTTTATTCTACAGGCAATAACAGTAGAATATGATTTTGTAGGCTACCAGTTACTAATTAATTTGTGTAATGTATTTATTCAATGTATTAAAGATAAACATAACTAGGGGCTCTGCCCCTGGACGTTTCGCGTCCCAACCTCGCCTCGGCCTACGGCCTCAGATGGCTGCTTCGCTTCGCTTGCAGTTGGAAAACTCGCTAATCTTTGGCTCGTTTGTACCTGGGTGACCGAGCATCGCTCAGTATTCTTAACATCTGGATTGTATCTATAACGTATAATGTAATATTCAAATACTTAGTGACTTTAAAGGTGGTATAAAAGAAGTTGTATCTATTAGCCTTCAAGTGACTTGAAAGGCGGTATAAAAAGAAGTTCAGAGTTTAAATTTTATGTGCATTTCCCCGAGTTTATGCGCATTTTTGCAGACATAAGATCCAGCGCATTCGATTCCTGACGTCAAAAACTCCTATAATCAAATTTTCATCAAATTCGTTAGAACCGTTTTCGAGATCCGCGACAGATACAAAGATAGATACAAGAATTGCTCATTTAAAGTAATAGGATTATATAATTAAAAACTAAAGTGTTCATCATAGGAAGACTTCCATTTAATTTAGCATTATTGATAAATGTATTTTGTCACTGCGAAATAACAACGGAACATTCTTTATTTTATGACAAATATGTGTGAAAAATCTGCAATAAAAGAAAGACATTCCTGAAGTTATTGTCTAGAAAGAATTTGCAGTGAAGGAAGAATTTAGTTATTTTTGAACGAAACTCAAGGAAAGTTTGTAGGTTACTCTTATGTAGCTTACTTATCCTAAACAAAACTAATGATATAATTGTATTCATATTTGCACCGCTCGAAAATGTTTATGTTCTGTTCATTTTAGTGTATTCCTTATTCCTATTACATGTTTTGAGAAATACAATCTGACAAAAATAAGACAAACCATTAGAAAATTTAAAAAATTATGTGACCACCTTTCTTAGAAATTAAGTTCTATAAAGTATGGTTTCAAAATAAGAAAGGAAAAGGTTATAATATTTATAATTTTTCAATTCTACAAAATTCAACATAATTTATATTAACTACCACCATCAGTGCCATAAATACATATATTTCCCTTTTAAAGGCTCATAGAAAAAGTCTATTTTTATCAGTACAAATCTTTATGTAATTCCGGGGAATTTTAAAGCATAAAATATTTTGGAATGTCGATTCAATAAGTAGTATTTAAAAAAGACAAATTTTAAAATTATTTGAATGGAAAGGAGTGTGATATTATTTGTAGGAGTCTAGAACATAGGCTACATAGATTTGATTTTTTGTTTGCATTGGCGGATCCAGTGGGTCTTAAAGGGAATGCTCACCCCAACAGAACCATATTAACTCATAAAATAATATAATTTCTAATAATAATATGCACATATTATTAATTTCATATATGCCTAAAAAATCTATTTACATGTAATTGCTAAGTGTTGACCTTATATTCATTTTTCACAGGCATTCACACATGTAGGCCTACATGTCATACATTTTGATTTTCCCCCTGCACAGCACCCAAATACAGACACTATGAAATTATTTCCCAGACTCATTTCTCCTGTTCTCCAGATTAGTACAAGCCAATATCACAGCTTCATTCATTTCTTTTCCATCAAGTTGCATTTTTTGTAAAACGTGACTTAATGGAAAAGTTACTGAGATTATTTTTTAACCAGCATATTTTTTATTTTTGATGAAAATTATTTTTATTAATATTAATTGTTTACGTTTTTTAAATTTAATTAATTGAAAATAATGGTAACATTTCACAAGCAAGAAAAGGTTGTCTGTATAGGCTAACATTTTTACTAATATTTATTCATACCAATCGTGTGAAATATTTTGTTCTTAACGTTACATATCTTTTACAAAATTCTTTGTATATCAATTTAAAGAATTACAGTTATTATTACCAATATCAAAAGACGATTGCACTTTTTGCCATACATGAATCAATTATTAGATTCATTCTAAGGTTACTTTCATATTATTTCATAAAACCAATTTAAAATACTAATTTAAAATACAAGAACTTTATAGTTAAAATGAAACGGATTTATGAAATTTGTAATTTTATTTTTACGTATTCTTTGAAAATTAAATTTCACGAAGGAAAGGTGAAAATAGAGATTATAAAACTTTGACTATTACATTCAATTGCAAAAAGGCAGAGAAGGTGACATTTCACGATGGTAGAAAGTCGTAGAGAGGGTTGCAAAGTTTAAGTAGGGAAATGTTATACGTTTATACCTCTTCATAAAAATGTTTGTTCTTAATAGAAAAATTCTAAATTGAGCTAAAATATTCACTCACTGGATAACTTATTCATAAATTCTCAAGAACAAAATTAGTATGAAAAATAGGTCTATAAATGAAACAAAGTTGCTTGTTTAAATAGTACATAATATAATTATAATTGATTTCAGGAAGGTTAAATTAGTTTCAGCCTTTATCGAAATCATACCTAACCTACAGGTGCTGTATTTTTTAAGTTAGAGAAAAAAAGTTGTATATACTACAAATCTTTTTTTAAACAATAATTGCAAAATTGCTGTAGTTTTTCTTTATTATTTTTTAAATAATTATTATAATTTATAGGTTATTATTATAAAAACCTCCACTAACCGCAAAATCTCTGTAATTACAATTCGTACAGACTTTAAATTTACTTTGTAGGTTCTTCTTTGCTATCAGATGTTCACTAAGAAATTATCTTCCATTAATCACTAATATAGTATAACAAAACTTAAATCGGACTTATGTTTCCATTATAAAATTCTCATTATCTTATATTAGTCACTCTTAGTATATTAAAACGTAAATTAAATTAATTTTGACCTACTTTTCCAATCTCATTATCTTTCATTAATCACTTTTAGTTTAACAAAACGTAATGAGATTTATTTTGAACTACTTGTCCATTCTCATTATCTTCCATTAATCCCTCTTAGTATAACAAAACTTAAATGAGATTTATTATTTTTATTTATATACTTTTCCATTTTCATTTTATTTCATTAATCACTTTTACTACAGCAAAAACGTAAATGAGATTTATGTTTAACTTCTTTTTAATTCTTATTATCTTCCATTAATCACTCTTAGTATATAAAAAAACGTAAATGAGATTTATGTTTAAATACTTTTCCATTATCATTATCTTTCATCAATTATTACTCTTAGTATAACAAAACGTAAATGAGATTTATGTTTAACTAC
>JAGFPH010004016.1:96958-109905 GCA_018207615.1 Philaenus spumarius | reverse complement strand
CATTATCTTTTATTAATCTCTCTTACTATAACAAAACGTAAATGAGATTTATGTTTAACTACTTGCCCATTCTCATTATTTATCTTTTGTTAATCTCTCTTACTATAACAAAACGTAAATGAGACTTATATTTAACTACTTTTCCATTATCATTATCTTTCATTAATCACTCTTAGTATATTATAACAAAACGTAAATGAGATTTATGTTTAACTACTTTTCCATTCTCATTATCTTCCATTAATCACTCTTAGTATAACAAAACTTAATTGTGATTTATTTTCCCCTAATAATTTGGTAAAATTATTTTAAGAAAGTTAGGTACCCTACAACCCCTCTAATGAAGTCAATTTTGAGCTAAGTAGTATGTCCATGAATGTCTATTTGATATATTAAAGGCAGGCCGGACGCCTTGTAATATAAGTTCTGAGTTGCTAACGAGACATATACTTTCTTTTGAAGTGGAGTGGAGTTTTTGTTCTGTCTCTTTAAGAAAGTAGAAGAAATGGTAGTTAATTACAAAATCTATTTACAAAAAGGAGACTGGGTATTTGGGGCGATGTGGGGTCACTGATCTTGAATACAAATATGAAAATTTAAGTGGCTGTTACTTTCTTGAAAACCCCAACGGTTTTGGATTTCTTTTATAAATGTTTCCGCACGTAGGAACTAAGTAAATATTTATTAAATCTTTGGTAATTCACGAAAATGAGGTCGAAACTTAAAATTTAAGATCGCTTACTCAAAATAGCATCCATAAATGTAACAAATCCTTTTAACGCGAGACTTCTGACTTTTAGTATATCAGATTTTGAGAATACAAGAATTTCGGGTCCAATATGGCCGTAATTAATGTGAAAAAGTTAAAATATATTATAAACTTCGGTTTATAAATTATTGTAAATTGTGTTAAAATACATGGGACTTTTTAAATTTCAAAATTAATTAATAAGATAGGTAGGTGGACACGATTGTTTTGTTTTTTTGTTTTTTTTGAAACTGTTTACATAAAAGACATGACATGTATCGAAGCTTGTTATAAATTGCTGGTCGTAGGTTACTAAGTTGTTTATGCGTTATACAAGCAATACTTAAATTAAGGGTGCCTTGTAAATAATATCAATTTAATTGCTTTACAAAAACTATTTTGTGTTAATATAAACTACTTTTTGCTAAAATCTTGACAAATAAAGTTCTCTTTGTTGATATAAAACAATGGTTGCATATAAACAGTTAGAGCATGCACAAGCAGTTAATGTTGTTTTTAATGCTATTCTTTAAACTGTAGTATACAATGTTTTTCGATTTATAAACCTTATGCATGCATTTACTTTGTCGAGGCTTTAAAAATATGCCATTTTTATTGTTGTAGCTGTTAGTCTAAATAATACGTCCTGATAATACGTAAATAAAGATATTGGACCGACTGTCACAGCTGACCAGTTACCTTCCTTCACCTCCAACACCACTTATGGCTGTCTGATCAGTGATCAGCTGACACCGCATAATTTCAACCTGTCTAGAATCAGTTCTGTTCCAGCCACTGCTTGCTCTGTTAAGCTGACCAGAAATATTCATCAATTATCACTGTAACTTGATTATTCCTGTCTTTAATTTTGGTTTTATGTTGTCCTTTAAAACTTTCTTTTCCTATTTGGCTCCACCCAGAATATTGGCCTTTTGTAGAACTATGGGGTTTCTTTAAAATTGTATTCCAATCTTTTGAACTTTGAGTTGCTTTTTCATTCTTTAAATATTTTACCACAAAATTTAAAAAATTGAACAAATAATTATTAATTATTGTTTAAGGTTCCGGTATATTGAAGACTTAATTTCCTTAGTTTTCAAAGTTATTTTCCAGAAATTGGTCATTTATTTTTAAAGGTTCTTATATTTTACCACAAATTTTAAGTTAAAAATAAATAATAATTCATACACTTGCTATTTTCACGTTCAGTCGGGAGTTATGAGTAAACAACTGGCGGAAGACTTAATTTTTAGCTATTACTAGCTGGCCCGACCCGGCTTTGCACGGATAGACAAATCAACCTGATACTAATAATTAGCCCAAGTGTTTTAGTTCATTGTAAAAAAAAATTGTTCATTGTAGGCCTAACCTAAAATTATATTCAGTTTTTGATCCAAATCAGTTGTTGATCAAAATCAGCTAAGCTTTTCATACGAACAGCTGTTTTTTGTGCCCATGATAAAATCAAAAGAAATCTTTCTTCTTCTTCCTTAAGATTGACCTTCCATAAGATTAACATTGAAACTTTGAGGGCCACTGGGGCGTAGCCCTTATCACTAAGGGGTATGAAAAATAGATGTTAGCCGATTCTCAGACCTACTCAATATACTCACAAAATTTCATGAGAATCGGTCAAGCCGTTTCGGAGGAGTACGGGAACGAACATTGTGACACGAGAATTTTATATATAAGATTTAGCGATTTTTTACTTTCTCCACCATATACGAAGTATATTATGGAGAAAGTATTGTTTTCATCCAAATTTTCGAATTTTAATTTTTAGTGATATTATCTGTTTTGGTGCTCCCTGAACCCCCAGAAAATGTTAAGTGGAATTATCTGTGTTGGTGCTCCCTGAACCCAAAAATATGTTTAGTGGAATTATTTGTTTTGGTGCTCCCTGAACCCAAAAAAGTGGTTTTTTGGTGATGTCTGTCCGTGTGTCTGTAAGGATGTGTACAGAGCTGGAGACCATACCAACCGTCCGATTTTGATGAAATTTGGTATGTAGGTGTAGTTCTGGAATATCTCCAGGCGTTTTTTCCCATTTTGTCAAATTTTTGATTTTTAAGGGGTTTTAAAATGGCAAAAAACGAGAAAAATCTAAATTTCTCAAAAACGACTCTAACGATTTTGATAAAATTTGGCTTATTTGTAGCCCTTAATGTACCCTACCATATGCAAAAACCGCATCTTTCTAAAAATTATAGTTTAGGTAATAATAATAATAACAACTGATTTTTGGGGGTTTTTGGCCAAAAAGGGGTTGTTTTTCAAAAATGTTCAAAACCTTTTTTCGTGCATCTATACGGGCCTAATTGACATGTTTGGTGAAAATTTGTTCAAAATCGATCTAATAGTTTAAATAATAATAATAATATAATATGGATGTGTGTTACATGCATCTAATATTTTCCATGGTAACATTTTCCTACTTTTACAATTCTAAATAACCACCTCCTTTGCAACTCTTGGGAAGATATAAAGTTTCAACTGGGAGAAAGTATGTGGCAGTTATCTGGTACCGTTTATTTTTTAGCTTTGACTTAGCGATTTTTTATTCATATCTGCTAGCCAAGCCGTGGTACCTGCTACTCAGTTTCATATTTTAATCGGCTTTTATTGTTAATATCTGATTCAGTGTATACTTGAAGTAACACGTGTCTTTAAAGTAACAGATACTTTGTTATACTCCTATGTTTTTCAGATGGGAAAATATGGCTTAAAAATTATTGAGTTTTAATAAACTACCGAACTAATCAAAAGGAAAAGGAATCTATAACTTTGTGGCAAGTTTTTATTTTGTAGGCACTTTACTTTTTAAGATCTGGTGAAACTGCTGATTATCATAGTAGGGATTCTGAAGATTTTGTTAGTAGATCATTGTTCGTAACATTTTGTAAAAGGTAAACACTGATTTATTAAAAATCCTAAACACTTTATTTCGATTACATAAAGAAACGTTTTTTTAATTTCATTACACCTAAATAAAAGACAAATTCAGACCTACCTTCCCCTGCTGCGTATTGGGAATAGGATTCGAATCTGAAGGTATCAAACTAATGTCGGGTTTTATTTGTTTTCTGTGCTTCCCGGGGACTTGTGAAAAGCTAATAAAACCTGATGGGTTGTCAAAACAATTCCACGGTGGGGAATGACGTCACGGGTCCGCGGGGTGGTGTAAAGGAATCCTCAACCTTTATCTATGAACTTTCATTATGAAAGTAAAGATTATTTTTAAAATGTCTAATCTTAGTAAAATTTTAATTCGAACATTTCACTTACACAGGGTGGGTGAAATGTCTGAGAACGGCTTAATACTTTCTATATTATAAGGACAATTTTTAAGGTAGATGTGATTGAGGGACCTACTATTTTTGTAAACATACTATTTTATTAAGATGAAAAAAATTTAGTCCGCCATTTTGAATGTAACTTTTTTCTTTAAATAGGAAAGTGGTCATCTGATACATAATTTCAATGTAGAATTTTAAGACAAAATCAATGGTGAAAACTGCACATCCATATCTCAAACCGTTCCGAAGATATTTGCATTTATTTACATTGTAACATATCATTCAATGTAAAAATGAAATACTACATTAAACTTCTTACCTATCAAATTTTAATCTATACTTAATATTATAAAGAGGTAAAGTTTGTTTTTTTGTTTGTTTGTATGTAGGGGGTAATCTCTGGCAATACTGAACCGATTGATAAAATAGTTTTACTAATAAAAAGCAACACTATCCCTGAGTAACATAGGCTATGATTTATTTCGATAAAACCCTTTTTTATTTCAATATTTGTAAATTTAGTACGAAAAAATTCTTAGATTAAGGCCTAGAATGATCAACCAACACATGTATTTACATTTATTACCGTAGCAACCAATTGAATAAAATGACAGATAATATAGCTGTTTGCTCCAATATTTCCATTAACAGCTGATTTCAAAATTTGAAGCAATTATTTTTGTATTTCTAGCTTTTACGTTAGGGTTTTTAAAGTGTAGACCTGAGCCTTGCTGATATTTTAACCATTATTATAACTGCTGTTATAAAATATAAGAAATAATTTAATTTGAACATTTAACATTATTTACCACCTTAGTTTTGAGGTTATTATCAACCCTACACCTTTATTATAAAGAAAACATAACATAACTGTGGCAGATGAGTGTTTCTTTGTGCAAATTGTTTCGCTAAAAAATTTCACTTTAGGAAGTAAATTACACAATATATTTTCATGCAAATAAACCTGACCTGATAACGGTAGCCTAACACCTTAATTGAGTTTGACATACCTAATTCAGGACAATGTTACCTTACTTCTCACTCGCTCTGATAAAGATTCACCATGAAAATACTGAAAGTAAAGGCTTTAAACTCATTAAAAAAATGAAATGGAGGTTCAATGTAGTCGACAGTAAAATAATACAGTCAAACAAAATAAAATATTTAGGTTAAGTTTTATTTTTGGAGTTTTTACAGTAGTCACACAGTTCCACTATAAAGCCCAGTTGTAACACGCAATACGAACATCTTGTTTTACTGATAAAAATACATAATTCATGAATCAATACAAATACAGAAGATATATAGTATGCATAGATTTCATTTGTGCATGCCATCTGGACATAAAGAAAGAATGGGCTAGGTTATTGATTGTAGGCCTACCTTTATATAAAGGCCTACAGTATAGGTGGCAATATCCCTCTTCTCATTCAGAAATCGCTTAGCTACTGACTGTCAATTTAGTACATATCTCTCTTTGTAAAAATGAATGTCTCTTTGCTTCTTTGTCCTCTATCGACTCAAAAACCATTCGACCGATTTCACAAAAAATTTCACAGTTTATCCATATTAATGCCAAGAATGTTTAGACTTTACAATTACTACAGTCTAAGGGATTTAAATGGGTTTGCTACCCCTATACAATAAATATAAATTGAACTAACTTCCTACAAGCTATAAAACTAAATTTGTGTAATATTATTCTCAAGTGATATAAAAACCCTTTACAATTCGATTACTCAAGTCAAAGTAATGGAATGGGATAACTACCCTTAAAATTAAATAATAATTAAAACGGGATGGATACATTATACAATAAATTACATTAAAATTAAACCACCAATGATTAGTACGCGATTTACCACTTGCCCTGATCATATGAATCTTATTTTAACTACAAGTCACTTTAAAATTAATTTTTCAATACACTCACTAAATTGGGTTTGTTTAGTTTAATCTAAGTATATATTTATATATACTAAAACTAGTGAATACCCGTGCTTCGCTACGGGGAATTTGTTTTTTTTGCATCACTCTGTTATAAAATTGTAATATTTTTCTCTCATTTTCTTTCATCTATTACTTCACGAAAGTGGATTACTACATGTATTTTCAATTAGTTTGATAATTATTGTTCAAAATATTTTCTTAAAATTAATAAGTGCCAAATTTAAACTCTCTAGCTTTAAGGAAAGAATACCAATTAATATTTTATTCTTTTTAGGTGTTCTTATTACATTTTCACCCCTTAGCAGCACGTTTCAAAATGTAAAACTGGTTTATTTTTTACATGTAGGCTATCTTGTAAAAAATAAATTACAAAATTACAGCCCTCTAGCTTTGAGGAAAGTGTAAACATTTATATTTATTGTTTCAGGGGTTGTTACTATATTTCCACCCCTTTACAGAACGTGATAAATTGTAAAAGAGGTTTTACTTTTTTATTTTCTAAGAAATAAATTTACAAAATAACAGCTCTCTACCTTTAAGGAAAGTATAAAAAATTATATTTATTGTTTTTAGGGGTTGTTATTACATTTTCACTCCTAGCAGCACTTAACGAAATGTAAAACTGGTTTACTTTTTATATGTATCGTGTAAGAAATAAGTGTACAAAATTTCAGCTTTCTTGCTTTAACGAAAGTATAACAAACAGTATTTATTGTTTAGGGGTTGTTTAAACCCTTAAAGGCCAAATGTTTTAAAATCCTTTCTTTGTGCACCTCTAGCGCACATGAGAAATATGTGTACCAAATGTCACGTTTCTAGGCGGTATAGTTGTTGTAGGTGGTAGTTGGTATAGTTGTATAACAAGCAATATTTATTGTTTTAGGGATTATGAAACTCTTAAAAGCTAAATATTTTAAAATCCTTTTCTAGTGCGCCTCTAGCGCCTATGAGCAATAATATGTATAAAAATTTCAGGTACCTAGGTGGTATTCAATTAATATTTATAGTTTTAGGGGTTGTTACTAAATTTCTACCCCTAGCAGCCCGTTACGAAATGTTAAACTGGTTTATTTTTTATATGTATCTTGTAAGAAATAAATGTACAAAATTTCAGATTTCTAGTTTTAAGGAAAGTATAACAAGTCATATTTATTGTTTTATTGATTGTTTTAACCCTTGAAGGACAAATATTTTGAAATCTTTTCTTATTGTGCCTCTAGTGCCTATGAGAAATACGAGTAGGCTACCAAATTCCACGTACCTAGGCGGTACGGTTTTTGAGATATATAACAAACAATATTTATTGTATTACTGGTTGTTTCAAAACTTAAAGGCCAAATATTTAAAAATCCTTTCTTATTGCGCCTCTAGCGCCTTTAAGAAACACGTGTACCAAATTTCACGTTCCTAGTCGGTATGGTTTTTGAGATAGATCAGTGAGTGAGTGGATTTTATATATTTTATAGATCAAGTAATAGCGAAGCTATGCCGGGTCCACTAGTATTATCATAAACATCTCTATCTCTCTCTGTCAGAGATGAAAGGCAGACTCAATTGAACCGAATATTTAATCAAGGCATGTATTGAAATAAAATCATCAATACAAAGAAAGTTTCTTTCATATGTAGAGTACATCTACTTAAGCCATTAATATTAATTTTGGTTATTAACTTAAACTTTAACTAGCGAAAAAAGCCTCCCGAGGTCGGCTGAAAAACGTCCTAGGGCAAAATAAATTTCCAGAAATAGACTGTATCAATCATATCATATTTAAAAAATAATAATTCCATCATTTTCTTTAATTTAAAGAAAACGCACTAAATTCAGAAATAGGTATCAATAGAGTTTTAAAATAAAACCAAACAAACTAAAAAAGAGTCTTTATAAATAAACCGATGAAATAAAATTGACAATTCTTATTTTGTTGATAATAATTAAATTTACTTTCATTTAAAACAAACCGCACGAAAATCGGTTGCATAGATTTCCAGAAATAGGTATCAATAAAGTTTTAACCTAGAACCAAAAAACCTAAAAAAGTGCCCTTATAAGTATTAGGATGAAGTACAAACAACTTTTTAATAATAATAACAATATTCTATTTTTATTTCAAATAAACAGAACTTAAATGGGCCCGGTAGAACTTCATAAATATGTAGTACAAGTGTTTTAATCTAGAACCAAATAGGATTTTAACATAAATGCCAAAAAATCTCAAGAAGTGCCCTTTTATATATATGCCCATGAAATAAAATTGGCAATTTTATAATAATGACAAAAATAATAATTTTTTGATAATAATGACAACATTTTCTGTCATTTAAAACAAACAGCACTAAAATCGGCCCGGTAGATCTTCAGAAATAGCTATCAAAAGGATAAAAAAAGTGCCCTTTTCAATAAAACCATAAAATAATAGTGACATTTCATAATTTTTTAAAATAATAATTATAACATTTTCTGTCATTTAAAACAAACAGCACTAAAATCAGCCCGGTAGATCTTCAGAAATAGCTATCAATAGAATTTTAACATAAAAACCAAAAAACTCAAAAGTACCCTTTTAAATATACCCATGAAATAAAATTGACATTTCATAATTTTTTGATAATAATGACAACATTTTCTGTCATTTAAAACAAACAGGACTAAAATCGGCCCGGTAGATCTTCAGAAATAGGTATCAGTAGGATTACCAAACGTTTAAGGGTGAACTGAATTATTATACAAGATTTACCCAAGGCGTATTAAAGATACGCCTTGAGATTTACCCATTGTGACTTTGAAAAGTAAGTAGAGTTAAAAGAGATTAAAACTATTGTATATGATTTATTTCTGTGATTTCGTACCTTAAAGAGGAAATAACGTATCCCTTATAGAGTCACTTTTTTATCTGACCCTCACAATCACATTTATTATAAACGGATGAAGGTGCAAAAAAAAAAAATACGTATAATAATTTCATAATAATTGTAATTATAAATTGTTTGAATATTTTAACCAGATATTATTATTATTTGTTTCGAAAACATAATTTAGTTAAAGTATAGGTTAATATTAAATTTATTTGTTTTAATTAATTGCTGCAGTTAAATTAGAATTTAATTGAATTCAGCTAAATAGCATTAGTGCGGCAATTGGTACTTCTGCCGGAATTCCCAGACGAAATAAATATTCAATAATCTTTTAATTCGTAAAACGTTCAATTTGATAACACTCGTTCTCTGTGACTTTGGGGATGTAAATCAATTTGTATTTATTTTCTGCAATTATACTGTAATTGCGTAAACTATATTTCAGTTGTTAAAATAAAAATAAAAAAAATTTTATTCAGTTGTATTGATTTTCTTAGCCACATTGATTTTCTTACTGTATATGGTTGGGAAATAGTTCTTTCTTAGATCCAAATAAAATATATATTACCGGTATTCGGTCTTCTGGGAGAAAATATGTTTCCAAATAAGGACAAATCATTGAAATAGGTTAAAATAATTTCTAAGATGAATTTTTCATCAAGTAAAGTACACGAGTACCTCTAATACCACTAGTTTATTCAAAAATTTACAACGGTTCTTTCGGAAATAAAGAGGTTAACTTAGTTGTCAGAATTTTCAAGAATATTTTGAAAACTACCTATCAAATATTTTCCCTCCAAAAATGTATAGAAGAGTATTTTTCTGTTCCGTAAAGTATTATTGAATTATGGTTAGCATACTTTATAATTATCTTTGGTAAAATTCATTTCTGATTCTTTATGTCATCAAGAGAAAGTCAATTGTGTCAGACAGATGGACAAAAGAGTTTATTTTTTATTCTTTTAAGATATGGAACCCAAACACTTTATAAAATGTGATAGAGAATAAAACTTGAACACGGAATCTCACAAATAATAAGAATTTAGAACCGGGTTACCAAGCGTCTACGACGCAACAAATTTAGATAAGCCTTTGGTAGCATTTTCTCAGGAACCATGAATGATTATGAAGTCATTTTGCTTCTCTTATGCCCCTTATTACACTAGGCTGCCAGGCGGCGCAGCCAGCCGCGACACCGATGACACTGTTTATCATAGGCCATTGATTGTTATAGAGCCTGGGAAAGATTATAGAGCCTTGATTGTTATAGACATTAGAGAAGCTGGTGGCTGCTGACTGGCGGCCTAGTGTAATAATAGTCTATGTGTAACTATCTTACATATGAGTCTAGGAACTTTTTGGGCCCATACATTATGCTAATGTCTATACCTTAAGTGAAGGTCCTTATATCAGGCTAAAAACTATTCTTTGGTAAACGCTTATACTTTAGACTATCGTCCTTACCACAAGTTACAAAATGTCAATACCTTAGGTTAAAGTCCTTACCTTATGCTAACGTTTATACGTTAATAGTCCAAAGAAAACTCCTTTATTTTTACCACGTACCTTTCAGCCATGGGTCGTACAGATATAACTCTTAGAGTCTGAAGAGGAACCTGATTATTACTGAAAGCCACTCCTCGATTGATATGATTAGTGGCCTTCACTATAAAATTGATCAATGAATAATCAGGGAATTTCAAATAAGAAACAATGTTTTTATTTGTTTGACAAAAATATATTGTGTATGTTTTCAGTTTGAAATTAATTATAATTTTCCTTTTTTTCGACTACCAACATCTTCTTGTTCCGTAATAATCTTCTTTTTTTGAGATAATTGATTTTTTCCATTTCATATTTCGTCAACTCTGGCATAAACATTTACTATATTTGGACCTACACACTTTTGGACATCTGCACCCCAAGATACTATAGGCCTACCAATCTGCACACCGTCGCAAATTACCGGTCCTCCACTGTCTCCATGGCAGACAGCTGTGATATTTTTTGGGTCTATAGTACAGAATTGAGTAGATTTACACAAATTATAAGGGGTTGTATTTACGCCTCCTGGGTTGATTATACTTAGATAGTATAAACATTTTTGAATGCCGATTACATGTACTCTCGCGACTTTTAAACGACGCTTGAGCATATCTTTAGTTGTGTTCGGTTTTGGTTCTGGAAAATGTGTTAATCCCCAGCCAAGAACTTTACAATTGTCTTTGTTAATAGTCCTTGAAGCTGAAACGTAGTTCATATTATTTGCTACGAGCGGGAGTTAGACTTTGGATATTTTTCTGCTGAATTGAAGTCGTCTTCTTAACACTACAATGGCTAGGTCATAGTTGAGCGTGCAGCTGGGTATGGAAATAACAACATATTAATATCATAAACCAAACCTATAATTTAATCAAACCTCAATGAATTGGGGCGGTAGAACGTGAAGTGCAAATTACAAAAAATGTAATTAAAAAATGTAAATAGGTTATACAAGATCCTTAATCTGTCGAAGTCATCTAATCCCCTAAGACTTTGGCAATAGTCATAGTCAAATTTTGGAAGGCGACAGATAAAAACGTAAAAACGTAACAGCAATAAAGAGTAAAGACCTTTGTGATTAGGAAAGCATCCTAGTAGTTTAAATCAATTCTCATATCGATAACTTTTTTGCTTTCAAAAACACTGTCATTTATGTTTTTATCCATACAAGTTACATTGGTGGTAGTTAGAAACATTTAATATTTTAATCAACAGCTGTTAATATGGTTATATAAACAATAAAAAAGTGAAATAAAAAATCAACAGATAGGTAGTAAATACGAATGAATGAGGTAAATTAAAAATAAGTGGCATCATTGTTCTGTAATTAATGAAACTAAAAACATAAATAACGAGAGGTGTGACCATTTAATGAGGTTAACACGATTAACTTCACCAGAATGACATAAATAGTCCAGTCAAATTAGCTCAAAATGGCGGCGAATCGTGCATTAAATCATGGGGTTCGAATTTTTTTCAGGAATGTTTAGTTTATGGTCTCCTGAATAACGCCTAAAGCCTCTTTCACACTTGCAGACTGTGTATGCAAACAATCGGCCGACTGACTGCCGACACAGTTTGTGATTCGAGTCTCCGTCTTGTTTTGCATCCACACTAGAAAGCCAGTGTTTGACGACATGGTGACTGAAGAGGACGTGGTTTTAGCTTGTGCGTGCTTTATATTTCTAAATCATGTGGCTGATTTATTATTAAATAATAATAACAATACACTAATTCTCACACATATACGTTTCATGACTGTAATATTACCCTCCCTCTCTTTCCTATTGACTGTGGTATTTCACTTTCTGTTGTTACGATAATCCTATTGGTTGTTTATACGTTAAGACCATGCCTACTCTTGTAGAGGGATATAAATATGTAGCTTAGTCCTAGACTAAACTAGTTATACGTTTTTAGTTGTAGCTCATGTCTCACTGAGGATGACGACTTTGTCGTTGAAAC
This sequence comes from Philaenus spumarius, assembly GCA_018207615.1. NCBI lineage: Eukaryota > Metazoa > Arthropoda > Insecta > Hemiptera > Aphrophoridae > Philaenus > Philaenus spumarius. The sequence continues at coordinate 97,549 of JAGFPH010004016.1, read as the reverse complement.
GCGTTTGGACATTAAACGTATGTATGTAAGAATTAGTGTATTGTTATTATTACTTTAAAAAAATGTTCTCTTTATGTATAAACAAACACAATATTTTGTTAGTTATATTTTTCAAACAATAGTTTTTCACTAAAAATTAAATATTAATATATGTTCTGTAATATGGAAAAGGTCACTTTAGAGACTAATATTGAAATATACTATTCTTAATTTCAAATAAAAAGTAAAGGGGTAAAAGTACGTATTACTTACTCTCACAATTTTATTGATATAATAAGAATAACAAAATTGTTATGTTATGTTCTTTACAAAAGTATAAAATGTACCAAATATCACTTTACATTATAAGTATTTTGATAATCGGCCGACAGTCTGCGTGTTTCCCGTTCGTTTGAAAAACAGAAAACATTGTCTTTGTCTCCAGAAACACACAGACTGTCGGCAGATTAGCTGAAGACGTCTCCGGAGACAAGAGAAAACACCGGAGAGACAGTCGACCGACAATGTTTCCGCAGACAAGTCTGCAAGTGTGGACAGGGCTTATTAAAGTCCCATCGGTTTCAGGCGCAGCGGGGAGTGTTAGGGCCGTTA
>JAGFPH010004016.1:59687-85849 GCA_018207615.1 Philaenus spumarius | reverse complement strand
CAACATTCTGTGACTAAACAGTATAGGTTAGTACCTCTGGTTTTTTTTATTCCCTTACACGATTTATGGCTTCGGCGCTAGGACCACTATTCTGAGTGGTTTTGACCGCGGCGCTAGCAACACCCACCCGCTTGTGGTGCACGCCATTGTAGGTGGGCTGCGTCATCTGAAGCTGTACAATCAAAACGTGAATTTAATAGTAAGGTACATTCATATTCTTCAACAAACGTTGCACAACGCTCAAGCTGTATATTCATTGATGTAACTGCAACACAAATAATGCAAAGAACGCGCGAACTTAATCTATGCTCAAAGGCGGTCATAAATTGTTGAGCCACTAGAGCAAAAGTCAGCTGGAGTTAAATTATTGTCGTAATTAAACAGAATAAATTAAGTTTCTGCTTTAACAGCAAGTCAGTAAGTGCAGGGTAATGAATTGGATGAAATAAAGATAGTTTGGAGATAGCAACACGTTTTGTGTAGTGTCTGAGGAGTAAAGCTAAGAAAGAAATATCAGATGTTTACAAAAATTGTTTGTCCTCAGTTCTGTCCTGTTGAAGGAATTGGTAGATTAATGTATACAGTCACTCTGAAACTACCGGCTATAAATCTTCAACATAGGGTTTCGCTAATATCTCTTAAATGGTTGGTAGAACGAAAAAAGAAATTCTCGTTTTTTTATAGAACATAACAAACTGTTTGTGATTACGGGTTTTTGTGAAAAGTTGGTAGTTTCAAATTAAATCGTAATAGTCATAGCATTATGGTCATCGAATAAAATGTATTTCCTCATCACCTCTAAAATAGTAGTAGTAGTACCAAGTAGTGCAAGTAGTGATAGAATTGGTTAGTGCCATAGATCATGAATACTAAAATAGATCATGCAAGCATACGGGGGCTGTGTGTGGAAAAAAGGTTGTCGGGAAAATAGTGCATGATCGCGCAGCGAGGTAGCGCTAGGGAGAAATCATTGGTAGCATTGGTGCTTCACACCGCTTCCGTCGTTTCCCCAATAGGTAGCGCACTATCGTCGAATTTCCAGTGGATTGAAATATTGCATTGGATCGGAGTTCTATTAGGTTATCCAAATACAATGCTAGTGCCAAGTAAATAATTAATTTTTGTTCGTTTTTTTTTTTTACTTTGTTTGGTTGGTAGAATGCATTTACGCAGACCTCTCACCAGAGAAGGTACTGTGGAACTCGGTCCGAAAGGACAATACCCACAAAACCACCTCCCCCTCCCCAAACGACTCACTGGGGAGAGCGTAGCAGCGTCTAGGGACCTCCCTAATGACTGCAAGAATCAATCTAAAACTTCGCTGAAACAAACATAATTGTTAGCGGCATGCATGAAGAAATCGCTACTCGAGACCGGCTAGCAACAAAACACCCATGCCTAAACTTCACTGGCATACTTGGGGGTTCCCAGAGCTCCGATGAAGGCACGATCTCAAGTACGATGTGAAGAAGTCGGGCTGAAACATAAGAAACAGTGAGAAAATCGTTCCCAGAAACCGGGCCAGCAACCAAACACCTTGACCCGTACCTAAACTTCACTGGCAGAGGGACCGGAGCTACGATGAAAGCCCGTCTCGAGTTCAGAAGTAAAGAGTTGGCCGAAACAGATAATACATTTAATTCGACAGTCGGATTACGGGAGACCGGATGAAAGAGTCCGCCGGCGTTGTGTAGTGTTCGTCCGTCGAAGAAACAGTGTGGATTGTGCTGGATGAATTCGCTGCCCGAAGTTCAACCGACATCGGTTTACTGGAGAAATCACCGACGAAGGCGTCCGCCGGCGACGATGAAGTGTCCGTCTGTTGTGTACCGCTCCCCGTGATAAACCATCCTCGGAACTTCAAAACTTCACTGGATGTCTTCTCGAGAAGCTCAACGAAGAAGGCATTTCCCGGGTCCTGCTGTGTTGCGTAGTTTAGTCGTCCGTGTCCTGAAATGAAGTGTTGAATGCTCTAACTAATGAAACGAATACATATTTAGCATACGAAAATGGATTTAGCTGAAGAAATTTCACATTGAAAACCACATTTTTGTTGATCAGAAAATTAGTTCCACAATTAGGTCTATTGCGTTAAAAGTGAACTCTAAGAACTATATTAAATACAGTTTTTGTGTATTTTATGTACTGCAGTATTAACAATGACAATGCATGAAACGTATGATTTGCCATTAACGAAATATTTAGCTAAAACTCAAGGCGAAACGTTTGTTGGGACAGAGCTCTCTAACTATTTAAGTTGTCATTTTCCACACTAACGTTTAGATAAAAACGATAGACTTTGATAGCCTATGTTGTAAAAAAAAAAAACGGTTATTGGTTTTTGTGTCGTGGTAGTTTAAGAGCAAAAATATATACCGTATTTGATGATGACGGCTGAAACACCATCCCGACAATTTCAACGTACACTCGTGAACTGCCCTCAAACTATTTTATAATTTAACAGAAAAAAAGGAAATAAATAAAATAAAAATAAATGATTTTATTTACACAATCAAATTATAAAGTAATAAGTAAAATATTTTAGATATAAAAAACAAAACACAGGAAATGATTTAAACCTAATTAAAATCATTTGATTAATAAAAATATTAGGTCATCAGTAATTCATGAAAATGAAAGGTATAAAGAAATCCCATTGTACGAATAAATCAGTTATGGATGAATGGTTTAATTGTGTCGTTTCGTTAATTACTGCAGTAATAAAGTTTCACAGGTTTTGTTGCCCGCTTGTGAAGGTTAGCTAAGCAAAACTTCATTAGTCGGTTTCCATAGTTACCGACACTTGGGTTTGTGCAATCAGCGTTAAGTTGGAAATTAATCCACCAGAGTGCATTCGATTCTCGCTTTAACTACAGTGACTTGATGCCACTGTAGCTTTACAGTATGTCTGTGACCAATGTATTAGCTAACCGCAAAAATGTTGTGCAAATTAAATCAATAAAGGTTTCTCCCAACAACAAACACAATAAACATTGGCCCGGTAGATGTCGAGAAATAAGAGTTCTTAGAATAGAAAAGGTTACCTAATTTATTAGTAGCTATTACAGTTCATAACAACAGTGATAACAGTTCATATTTATCAGTGATTTAAGTAACGGCTGTAAATTTATGTCAGAAACGATTTATATTTAAAACGTAATTTAATGAATCTAACATGAGGTAGTAAGTAGCGGATATTAGTTACTGCTATACAGGTCTAAAATGCCTATATTAGCCTATAAGAGGAGTTGCGGCTATTTAGAGGGCACTGCTATTTTTGTTTATAATTTTACATAAACAAAATCCGCAAATTAGTCTAAATTAAAAAACAAACTGACTATATTGGTAAGTAATAGGAGAGTTAAAGGTGAAATAATTCGACCACGCAGCTGAACCGCTGACGTGAGTTAAGCGAATTTAAAAAATTTAATTTTTATATGTTTTTGGGTTTCAAACAACTGTTTGGGAAATTTATCTACTCACGAAGGTGCTGCCAGCATGTACCAAATATATTGCCATCGGTCACCACGGTAAAAGCCGTGGATTTAATTCTGGTACTTTTACGTGTTGATTGTGTTTGGGGGAACCAGATGGGCTATAAGTTCGCGTAAAAAAACAAAATGTGCAGAATTATTTCGTATGTATATTTTTTTAAAGAAAACAAAAAAAATTAATTCTAGTACGAAAAATCTCAAAAATTGTTACTTCCAGTAAAAAATTTGGTCTACTTTCGGTCAATTTTTTTGGCTAACGAACTCGTCGAAGTAACTTAGAAAACCAACCTGCGTACCAAATTTAGACGAAATCGGACATAATATGAGTCCGTTAGAGTGTGCACACATATATACATGTTACTTCCGGTCACAAATTTGATCTACTTCCGGTCAACTTTTTTTGGCTAACGAACTCGTCCAAGCGACTTAGAAACCCAATGTGTGTACCAAATTTGGTCCAAATCGGACGTAAAATGCGTCCGTTAGAGTGCGCACACATACATACTTAAATATATATACGATTTTTAATGACACCCCAAAACGTGTTCTGGGGACCATGATCGGTGCTCATTTGCTAATCTCGACCTTGGGTCTTACCATAAGGGCCACTGCAATAGCTCATTTTTCCTATGGAAATTCGCTAATAAGCGTAAACCAATGGACTACAATAATGTGAGATTTAATAACGGTCAGATAGTCAGATAGTTTTTGCGCCAGTATATTAAACGTTTTTTACAGATTTATCTAACTTATGGTCCTTATTGTCTGAACAAGTTTCAATGTTATTATTACATATTCAGATCTAAAGGGAAACGACAAAATTAAATTAGAAATACCAAGCAGTACGTCTGGCGTATAATATTGTTCTTAGACGATTGTGCTTCTGAGAATTTCAGAAAATATACATCTTATTAAATAAATAAATTGAAGCTTCAGTCAGTAGTAGGCTTTTATACGACGGCATATATATTCTGAATATATTCAAATGAAAATAATTTGTTGAAGAGAAGGAATTACTGATGCGTATATTAAAAATACCCTTGAGTTTATAGCATTTGTAAATTCAATGATTAGTTTGATTGTTTCAACAAAATTCATAATGTTCATAATACACAAAAAGATTATGGTATTGTAAAATATGATGGTTCTGGTTGAACATATCGTTGGCAGAAACGTAGCGTAGGAGAGACGAACAAAGTTATGAGAAAAGACAAATTATTTTGAAAAAACTTTTGGTAAAATCTTAGAGTTAACGGAGAGTAACGAAGTTAAACGAATGATTAGCCGACACGAAGAGGAGGCTGGCTTAAAGAATGATGATTTGTAAACACAAGAAAACATGTCTGAACGCCGCAGGAAAGGCATTTTTGATTTAAAATCTGTAGGATGGGAATGCTGGCTGAAGACATGCATGGCAGTAGCGGCAAAGTCGGGTGAAAGTTAATACTCATCCAAATTGTTCACTGAATCCTATTACTTTAAATGAGCAATTCTTGTATCTTTGTATCCGTCGCGGATCTCGAAAACGGCTCTAACGATTTTGATGAAAATTTGCATAGGCCTACATTGGTTATTTGACGTCAGGAATTGAATGCGCTAGGTCTTATGTCTTCAAAAACGCGCATAAAGTCTGAAAAAGTGCATAAAATTTTAAAATCTGAACTTTTTGTATACCACTATTCAAGTCACTTAGAAGGCGAATAGGTACAGCTTCTTTTTATACCTCCTTCAAAGTCACTAAATATTCGAATAGATACATTATAGATACAATTCAGATGTTAAAAATACTGAACGATGCTCGTTCACCCAGGTACAAACGAGCCAAAGATTAGCGAGAGCCTTTAGAGAGTTTTCCAATTGCGAGCGAAGCGAAGTTGTGTTCTTTTATATTTGTTTATTCGCTAATTTTTGTTATTAAATAGCAGAAATAAATTAAAACTGTCATATAATCATAAAATGTAGGTCACAACTTCGTTGAGTAAAATATTAAAATAGTACTACGGCAAATGAAAATTTCTAGAAATGATAAGATTTTTTGGGAGGTTATTGGAAATTTGTAAAATTAAAGTTGAAGGAAATAAATCTAGTGAAGCATGGTTTTCTATGTTTTATATTATGCTGAATCAAATGAAACGATTTGATTTTTGTAACATCAAATGACAAGGTATTACAGATTTTGTAGAAAAAATGGAGACATTTTAGATTAAACTATGCAAAAGTATTTACTGTGTTTTATAGTTAAAAATGTAATCAAAGTGGGAAGGTAATACATATGATATAACATTTTTTTTGGAATTTGATCTTTCGTCTAGAGGTTCTTTTAATCATATGGGTCTACCAACTTCCAACCTCCGGAATGGGGTGGGGTAGCGTTGAAAGGGCGAGGAAAAATGGTGGACTTTTTAACAAACATTAAATGCGAAAGTTGTAGCTTAAGAAAATAAATTTTTTAAGACCCCGTATGACCTTGTAAGTTGTTTAGAAAAAAATAACGCCAATAATTAAATTTTATGCAAGAGGTTTGGCACAAAGGGTAATTTTAGAATAAGAATAAAGTACGCGTTTTTTCCTTACAACCATTTTTTTAAATTAAATTTTGGTTACTTAATTTTTATGCTAAAATATTTCTAAGAGCCATTGTGGTCAGTTTTTAACATGAGTTTGAATGGTTGCGTTTTCTCCTTATTTTTTCAGGAACACGAAATCTAAACTACAAGTTTTCCATTTCATGTATGTTAAATGCTTAAAGGTTTTCCGCTATATCAAAAGCTTTTCTACAATGTTTATGATCAAAAGATTCTGTGGGCAAAGGATCCCACTTGGGTGTATTAGTTCTATCAAACGCCTTATTTATGATGGACCCGTACTAAGAAGAGTGGCGCAGTTGTTAAACACGCTCGTCTAATTTGCTACAGTTAGAACTTTAACAGTAAGTTCGACCCTAGATAGTGGCATGCTGTTTACGCACGTGCCCCCCCCAACATAGTATATAAATTTAATATTAGTTTATGTTTGTGGCGAATATAGTTTAACGTTCAAATTATTTTCCAATTTAATCGTTATTAAATTAAAATTTACTTATTATGAGATATCATTTGGCTAAACGAACGGACTGATTGAAGTAGTCTACGTCATTTTATTCTTTAACTCATTGAAGGTTGATTATCCTGTGCCACTTCCCTTACCGGCCTCCCCCACCATTCCCCTCCGCAGTCCTTAAACTATTTTACAAAAAATTAGGGGCCCAAGATATTCAAAACGAACTGAAAGAAGGTTTATGCTCCATTAAGGTATATAAAGATTTTTGTATAAAATATAAGAATTGTAGCAACAATGTTTAGTTATGAAACTTAGTTTGGCTTTAATGTTATTCTTAAATGTAAAAAATTAAACATGTCAACAAATTTGGATTTTACGTACAACCAATGATAATTGCTTAGTATTACTTTCCCCGAAGGATATGGGTTGTGTAATGTCAGAATAAAGTTCTTTGATTTTTTTATATGAAAAAAATCATACCAACGAGTTTTATTTTCTTATACAAATTACATACACATAATTGATTTTAACCGATGCTCCCATAAATTCAATTAGTATTTTTGTAAAGTAAAATAATTGTATTTCAATTGAACGATGTATTAAAATTTATTCATTTGAAATATTTTGAATCAAGAAAACTTCAAAGAAATGAGCCTTTCAAAGTCTCAGTCCTAATTTAAAATGCATTGTTCGTAAGGGAAAACATAACATAACGCTGATTGTCCTTCAACAGGCAATGGCTCAAAATTAATTAAAATTGTACCATGATTATACATCAGCTCCTGGATACAGGTGGCCCAAACTTTGCAACATTCTCTTAAAGATAATGCCACACTTTTTAATGACTGTAGCGTGAAACATTTTTTTCCGACGATACTAAGGATATTGCAATTAAACGGAATTACATTATAACTTCATTTTACATTATAAATTGCTATACCAACATATTAGTTCAAGAAACCTTAAACATTTTGAAGGAAAACCTCATAACGCTGAGAAAATATATGTAACAACACCATTAACCAAATAATAGATTTATTAAATGTAGTCCTAACACATAACTACTTTGAATTTGAGGATAAAATCCACGAAAAACATTGAAAATTGCACTGGTATTTATAAGCCAAAGTGCAGCGATTGTGATAAGTTCTACATTGGGCAAACTGGCAGAAAATTCAAGAACAAATTTAAAGAAGATCTACCCAAAAAAAGTCAAAATATGCCATACATTTTTTAATTGACAGTGATCGTATTTACGACAGTTAATTTACCTGTGAGTTTAACCCCTCTGCATTTGTGTAACAAAGGTCGACTAATGAACGCGTTAGAAGAAGATATGAAATGTATCTAGCTAACACGCAACACAGTGGTTCTCTCCTCTATGAACAATTAATTTCAAATCCAATAGTTTGTATAAGACCGCAATCGCTACCTATAGACCTAGAAATATTATTGATGAAGGAGATAACGGATGCACTCTTTTAGTTGATGAGTGATCGCCGCACTCAACATGGACTAATAGAATACAATGCCAACTGTTTAGAAGGATTTTTTTTCGTGTTCACGTGAACTTTTGTAAAAATTGTATCGTGACTGTGCGGTGCTATGTTTTGTATCGTAATCTGTGTATATGAGTGTGTGTGTGGATTTTTTTACTTTATATTTGACGTGGTCACATGTGAGTAATACATATTTTCTAAACCTGAAAACCTGTTCCCGAACGCGTAGTGCCAAACTACAAAAACAATTGCAAGACGGATAAACAGGTTTATGTAAAAATATTAATGTAGATATACTACAACTTAGTTTTAAAATTGTAATTTTGATACGTTGTTTTACACTATCAAAAACCAAACTTATTCTAACCTGGGGTGTTCTCTATTTTGTCTCCCCTAAACAAACTTTTGGATCTGACGTTGACTGGTTGTGCCCCCCCAAAACAATAGTCCATGCGACGCCTATGGTCATAATTCATATTTAATAATTATCTACATTCTGATTGGAGTCACTGGCCATCAAAGTCTTCAACGTGAATTAGATTTTCATTTACTCTAGCGACTAGAAGTATTAAGTCGTCCAATTAATTGTTGCTGCAGGTTCCACACTCAAACATTATGCAATGCAGAAATTTGCACACCACTTTTGAAGCAGGTGCATTGCTGAGTAGAGCAGCTACATTTAAACGGATTAAAGTCAGTTTTAGAAATGCTTCAGACGTCTTGGTTCGTGTAGTACACTATCTCCACGAATAAAACACCTATTATTAGGTGATTTATAAAGGAACAAGTATTGAGAAAATCAAAGGGTACTTTGGGGAGAAAACATACAGATGTACGCATGTACAGTCAACCTATTTAATGCCCTAGATAAGTACACCTTAACCTTTTATTACACCCTACTATTTATTTAAGAGGAAGATGTGTTAAACCAGCCTTGTATAAAGTTTTGTAGTAAGATGATCAAAAATAGACAGATGTATTTGTTAGGGAGTAAGTCAATCGATCTGAAAATTTGTCAGTCCAATCACAACATGGGAGAAAAAACATTGTTTCGCTCCTTAAAGTTTTGGGACTGTTAATGTTTTGAATTCTATTTATAACATGAAGTTATAGCGAAAAATGTACGAATGGATTATTTTATGTTTTTAGTTTCTATATACTACCTGTACTATGTACAAAATATAAACCACGTTTCGAAAGTATTTATAAATTCGGTTATAGAGTAAAACACCTGAAACTTTCTTTCCTTTGTCAAAGTGTTTCTTGTTCCAGAAAATGTTGACAAAATTTGCCGACAAATGTTGATTTCTTATTTTTTAGCAGAACAGAAATGGTTACAACTAGACAACTATTGCACCAATTTCGAAAGGGTTTCATAGGTTCATCTAACAAAAAATAAGTCGTTACTAAAACTTTTAAAAACAAAAATCCAAAAATATGAACAGTTGATTATAAGAAACTAAATTTAGAAACGGAATATTAATTCAATTGCCGACCATTTATGATCAAAGCATCAAATATCATTTAATTTAGATTCTTCATTCAAATAACTGCACAACTTTCAAGCTGCATATTCATTTATGTAACTGCAACAACAAAGATAAAATCACGCGATCTTAATCTATGCTAAAAAACAGTCATAAATTGTTGAGCCACTAGAGAAAACGTCAGCTGGAGTTAAATTATTGGCGTAATTAAACAGAATAAATTAGTTTATGCTTTTATAGCGAGACAGTAAGTACAGGGTAATGAATTGGATGAAATAAAGATAGTTTGGAAATAGCAAGACTTGTACGTGTTTTGTGTAGTGTCTGAGGAGAAAGAAATAACCGATATGTACAAAAGTGTTTATTTTCAGTTCTGTTCTGTCGAAACATTGTTGAACTATTACTAAATTACATAAATCCTCTTTATTTACCTTGCTTTTGCCCAAAACATTTAGAACTTATTCTACGATAGATCCTTCTTGGTCAGTCCTTCAAGTTAATAAACTGAACATGATGTGTAGATTATTAATGTGTACTTAATAGTACTTACCCAAACTTATCCCATTGGTATTATAGCCTACAAGAGAATCGTTGTCTGAGGTTACATGGTGGACAGTTACTTAATACTTACCCAATAAAAAAATACTTAAAGGGCGACATAAAGGAGAGAAGGCAAAGGATAGAGGGCAGAAGATAAAGGACAGCGGACGAGGAGAGAGAAGAAAAAGGACTGAAGACAGATGTCAGAGGACAGAAACAGAGAACACAGAACAGAGGACATACGTCAGAGAACAGAGGACAGATGAGGGAGGCAATGGATGGCAGAGGACAAAGGACAGCAGACAGAGTAGAGAGAAGAGAGGACTGAGAACAAATGGCAGAGGACAGAAAAAAGAGGACAGAAGAGAGAGGACAGAGGGCAAAGGACAGATAACAGATGCCAGAGGACTGAGTACAGAAGACAGAGATAGACGGCAGAGAATAGAGACAGATTACAGAGACAGAGGGCAGAGACAGAGGGAGAGAGAAACAGAGGGGGGGATAAAGGACAGAGGAGAGAAGAAAGAGGGCCGAGGACAGAAGGCAGAGGATAGACGACAAAGGAGAAAGGACAGGAGACAGATGACACAGGGCATAGGCTAGAGGAAAGAGGATAGAGGGCAGAAGATAAAGGACAGAGGACAACAGAGTGCAGAGGTCAGAGATTAGGGGTTAGAGGACAGAGAAAAGAAGGCAGATTGATGAGGAACTGCACATTATTAAACTGGAGATAGAACTTGCAATTCAATAATAAAATATATATAGACTGATATGAATTTAATCCATTATTTACTTTAATAGGCCTAAATATGAATATAAGAAATATAAGTTGATAAAATAAATAATCCTACCATATTGGCTAGTTGGATGGGTTAACGAATCATTTAAAATACTCATAAAACTGTCAACTAGTTTTGAATAACCGCCTAGAGACCTATTAATCTTTGAACGAGCATCATTCCTACACACGTGTTTGCACGGCCAGTTGAGGCCAATGGCTTTGAAGTAGGCGCAAAGTAGAATTCATTTAAAACAAATAAAATTAAAAAAGCACAAAAACTCTTTTGAGATTAAATAAAACACAAATAAAACAATTCTAACACTAAAACATAAAACAACATTAAAACACAAGTTTCTTCCTAACTGTCGTTCCTAAGTGAAAGTGAAATTGTAAGAAATGTTTTTATGTATGTGAAGTGTTATTTGTATAAATAAATGTTTTTTTAACAGTTGTAAGTAGTATGTTTGAATCGGGACCAAGGATGACGTAAAACCCTTCTCAATAGCATCGCAGTTAGTCTCAATTGAAGTCAATGCATCGCGACGTGATAGCTTTTCCGAACATATGTTAGATCATATTGAAGTGAGGAAAAGTACACGAATAAAATAGTAATGTTAATTTAAACTTAAAAATATCTGTTACTACCAATTTTCTTCTTGCGACGATCTCCAATTTATCCGGTATTTCTCGTACTTAACCGCACTGCTCCTGGCTAACCTTTCCTTCGTGTGGACTGTATTACAGACTTACAACTAGTACGCATGTATATACTTCACACACTGGCAGTTCAGGAATAACTTATACTTATTAAAAAAGAAATATTTTTGGAATTTAAAATAATATTCATAATATTTTTCTTTACTTTTACCGTATATGTGCAAACATTAAAACTTGTTACAGTTGGCTACATATACCTTAGTTTATTCGAAAGACCTTGTCCCTAATTTTAGAGTTTTATTTCTTTAATAAATACATATAATTTTTAAACTTTTTGAGTGATAGATTGATACTCAGTTTAAATGAACTTAATTTTATTAAAATATAATTATTCAATTATTTTATTAACCCAGAATTTATTCAAATACAATTAATTAACCAATGTGGTCAATACTTTGATATTTGATTATCAATAATATGAGTTTAGACCAGACACATTGTTTCTGAAAGAAATTACACATTTCTATGCTAACAGGTACTCCAGTCCAATGATCTCTTACCATAGAAATTCATTTTATTATTCTATGCAGTAAGGGCTTCAGCCCAAGAATATTAAATGGGAATATTCGTTTTAGTGCCGCACTGTTATTGGGATATTTTGTGCCGTTATATCCCTCACCTGCTAGTCAAAGTGTGAATAGAAAGAAGAAGGCTTTTTTAGACTAGGGTGACCAAATCATGAAGTGGAAGAAACGGGACACACCCAAAATGAGGTCTGTTGTCCAGATAAGGGGGAGGGGGTGTCCGGAAACTATTTATGTCTCTGAAGTTAGCCCCACCATTTTTCGAAAATCAAATATTGAAAATTGTGCTGCGTTGTACTGACTGTTTTGTGCCGAAAATTCGCAAAAATGGTGGATTTATAATTTTGTAAAAAAGAAATTACCACCATTTTCTGAGCATGAGCTTTTTTTTTTAAACACTTGTGGCTTATTGTACTAGGTTTGTGCTGGTTGTGCTACATAATCTAACTGTGCACTCGGCTTCATTGTCATAGCGTCCGTTTTTAATATAGTTCCACTCTTTGGAATACTCCTCCATAAACTTACATTGACGCATAATTAGTGTCAATATGAGACGATAATATAAAACTAAAGAATAAAGTTCAACACCCAAAACAAACAACTGTCACATTGACTCTGGCAGGCCAGCAGGGGCACTTTATCACTCACGCTCACTCTGTCGTCTGTGCGGCGTCGGCCCTGCCCACACAACTACACTGACACACTACACTGGGTCTAGCCTAGCCGTAGCTACTATTTCACATGACATAGCATAATGACTTGATCCTAAATATTACTTGAAGTTTATTATAAATTAGGAAGTTTCAGTGGTTTGAAAATGTGTTTAGTTTTAGTATCCAACGTAAATACGGGACATTTAAGTGTCCCGAGATACTTTTTCGGGACACTGGGTACTATCGTCAAAAAACGGGACAGTCCCGTTTTTACGGGACGAATGGTCACCCCTACTTTAGATCCAGTTTGTTTTGTCCTTTGCTACTATATTAGTAAGTTTTCAACACAAATAGTGTTTGATAATGTAATCAGAAAGTGATGACACAAATGATACTGGAGAAGAAAGAGGCAAAAAGAGAAAAATACACTGCCTACTTGGAAATGAAATTTACGAAAAACAGCAAGATGTAAAGGGGAACAATAAACGGTATGCTCAAAAGAAAATCTTGTTCCTGAAAAAACAACATGACCCCCCCCCCCCCATGTAGGTAGGCTTATAACTAATGTTATTCCCTATCTGAAGTTGATATTATTAATTCTATATGCGTCAGGTACTACCATACACTCATTTATTTTATTTATTTTTCCGATGAGATTATTTACTATGTTTGTATGCGGAGAATTAAGACATAGGGTTAGCCTTAGATCTTAATAATAGTTGCTGGTAGGCTAACCTTCACAATAAAGAACAGTACTTGCGTTTTTTCCAGGAAAACTTCACTAAAACTCACTTTCTTTTTTAATAATCAATAATATATTTATAGAGTATATTCAAAAATTAAGAACAAGGAATCAATTCCAAGTACCAAAACCTAATAACACTTTTTATACTAAAACCATAAATTTTATGGCTACTAGAATATTCGATAGATTACCTAATGAAATCAAGCAATTACATGGCATTAGCTTATTTTTGAAGAAGCTAAAAAATGGCTGTTTACATTGGAGAACCTTGATTCTTTAATTGACATTCCAAAGTAGTACAGATGTGTTTTTTTTAATTTATTTTTTTTAATGCTTTTCTTTTGTTTTGTATTTTCCTATCAAGCCTTGTCTTTTCATGAGTTACAAATTGTTATTTCATTATGTTTAGTTTCTTTTCTTTTTTAATTATAGATATATTGTTGTTTGGAATAGTGTTTACATTGGAAGCACCAAATTTTAGTTAACAATTAATTGTTTGAATTCAATAAATTATAATATGATTTAAAAGTTTATTAAAGTTGCAGAAAAAAAATTCAAAATTATTAGTAAATTACTTTTACTATCTGAATGCTTCTGAAAAAACAATAATATTAAGAAATAGGAACCTTTAAATGGGCAAAATGCCTTGGAGGCCCTAAATTTTCTCCTTCTGATTGATTGTATAAAACATATAGTTTAAAATGCTAAGTAGTTTGTAGTTTATAGTCCTAACAATCTTGTATACACCAACATTATTTTGTTCTTTTGTTTTGTTTGACTGATCAATGTAAGTAAGACTATATTTCTTTTGTTTTTCTCCTATTTTTGTATGTATAACTCTCCTATTTTTGTATGTATAAATCTTATAATATATATATTTAGTTTTTATGTATTTAGTGTTACGTTGACATCAGTCTTGGCAAGTTTATTACAGTGTTTGAACTTGACACTTGTCTTGTTTAGTTATTTTTGTATTTTGGTGACTTTTGTGTAATTATGTATAAAAAAAAAGAATGATTGTTGTTAATTTGTAGCAGATTGAGGAAATAAGTACATTTATTTATTTATATGTTTATTTCAATTTTTATGTTTTGATAAGATCTCAATGATGAAGTAATTGATCTGCTAAAGTGTATGCATGATCTGCCTACATGAACAGGATTTGTTCGTTCAATCTCAGAAATTCATGTATGATTTAACTTTCCAGTAATTTATTCATCTCCTGCTATAGAGACTTCACAATTATAAAAACGCAGTTGTAGGGACATGATCGTGTATATTCTTTGAGAGGAATTACAGAAATAATAATTCGACCACGCAGCTGAACCGCTGACGTGAGTTGAGCAAATTTCCAAAATTAAGTTTATAGGCCTATGTTTTAGAGTTTCAACCAAAAATTTGGGAAAAGGTCTATTCACGACGGTGCTGAATAGATGCAAATAGCTTCGCACGCCACTCCTCATATTGGGAATATTTTCAATACACAGTGCATTGCGTGTTTCGCATGCCAATTCGAATGTTGGGAGTATCTTCAATACACAATGCATTCCGTGTTTCGCACGCCATTCCGCATATTGGGAGTATTTTAAATACACAGTCCATTGCGTGCTTCGCACGCCAACCCCCATATTTGAAGTATCTTCAATACACAATGCATTGCTTGCTTCGAACGCCAACCCCACGGTAGAATCCACCACATGGCTTTGAAACGGGTACTTTTATCGTATTTTACGTTTTGATCGATTTTGGGGGAACCAAGCAACTTATAAGGACGCTTAAGAAAACAAAATGTGCAGAATAACAACCACATTTATATTTTTAGAAAAAACTAAAAAATCCATTCTCGTAAGAAAAATCTAAAAAATAGTTACTTTCTGTCAAAAAATGTGCTTCCGGTTGTTGGCATTTTTTGGGTAACGAACTCTTCCAAGCGACGTAGACAACCAACATATGTACCAAATCGGACTTAAAATGCGGCCGCTAGACTGTTCACCATTACAGAAGATGACACCAGAGTTTCCACCAAATATAGATTACCCAAGAGGAAATAAAAAAATAAAATTGAAGGCATAAAAAAACTTCTGCCTTACATTCCAGAAGAAAAGGAACAGTTTTACACTGAAATTTGTGGCTGGCCAACGAGAGAAAACATCGATTTAGAAGTTAAAAATGTCTAAAAAGAAGATGACAACATGTTTTATGAACTGTATATATTAGGCCTATAAAAGTTCATACTTTTTCTTAAACTAATAAACGGTAACTAAGTAAAATATAGTGTCCTGTACCTTCTTTATTACCGTTATATCTGATAATAAACTTTGTAAAATAATAATTATAACGTTAAAACATATAGTAATCACTTTGAAAAACGTATTTAATTTATGAATGTAAATCATATTTAAATTGAGTATTTTATTTACGTTACACATACTGTACCTAATTAGGTAGTGTCATTACAATCATCCATAACTGTTTACAACGGATTCGTCTGTTATTTTACAGGTTGCTATTAGTTTGAACAAAGTTTAAAGGCCCCACTCACGATAAAGCACGTTTGTCAAATTTGGCTTGTCAAGCATGTACGAAAAGTAAGTTTGATCTAATGTACGTTAAGTTTGTGAGTTGAATAGCTAGGTGAAAAGTTTTACACTTTTCTGACGTTGCCTGAACAGCAGTTAAAAGACTGACGGTTTGACCATCAACATTAAAACCGTAAAACATTTAAAATGGTTATTACTATTATAAGTGTTATAAATTAATTGTACAAGTGATTACATGTTTTTCAATTAGTCTAAATTGTTACTAAAATCATTTGTAATTATTAAAGAAACTAGTAAACCCCCGTCAAAAATCACAAACGGGTTAATTAGATACACATCAGAAATACATCATTTATAAAAATACTATTTAAAAACAACACACTTTATTCTTTATCTAGGCCTACCTAACTATGCTGACGGGGATTTTTAACTTGGTAAATGTGTACAATTAATTATTATAAGGATTATAAAACTGCAGGCCTATTTGTTAAAATTTTGTATTTATATTTATGTAGGCCTACGTTATTATATATTAAAATAAAAATAAAAATATTATTTTTTAATTGCTTTTTATTTCTTATTGACAGATCAAATGATTTAGAAGCTATTAATATTATATTGAAGAAATTAACTCTCGAATATGTTTATATATATGTTAGACGAAGATGTACGAATGTTTCCGAAGTTAAACGAATAGGTATTTCTTCTTTAAATTTGTATAAAGGAATATTTTGATGATAAAAGATCGCATTTATAAACAGTTTATAACCTCAACGCAAATATTATAACGTATTATAACACATATTAGTTCTATACCTAACTAATATTTAAAAAAATCAACTTCATAAATAATTATAATGATTGAAGTTGTAAACATAACCCCAAAGTGTAATCTACACAGGGTTTGTTTAAGTATTACAGATGATGGGTGAAATCAGCTGTTATATTATATGTTACTCACGTACGTACGTACGTAATAGTATGTGCCTATTATGTTCTTAATCATAACTGTAGGCTTTATTGTTTCCTAATTTAATGCCCCTGATTTAAAAATAAAGCCAGTTTTTAAAATTTTTGTTATATGTGACTTTTGTGTGTTGGGTGACTTGATAGTGAATTCGACACTTTTTTTGATTGTGTAATAATCCAATACTTAAATTATGATTTTGTATATGATTATTAAAATATACAATTTCTAGAATCGGCTGATTGAAACATGGCGGCAATAAGTGGAAAATAAGGCTTCTGTTTTACGTTAAAGAAGCTGAAAGTGATTATTTAAACAAACAACTAATTCTGATAAATATATGAACTAAGGAAATCAGGTTTGTTATCAAACCCCAAAAAATCCCTCTCTGAAGTAATTTCAGAATTGTATCAGTGATAAATAGGAGTAAAAAATACCTTGACAAACACGACTGTGCAAGTTAACAGTTATTAATTGCTTGTAAATTTATAACAACAGGTGCAAGTACGTTTTTCACACGAGTACAACATTTTTTCAACAACATAGTGTCCAATTAAGTAATTACTATTTTGTAGACATTTGTGTGCCTTCCAAAGCTTTACAAAGTCAGACCTGAGCAATAAAAAAGCCGATAGTAGCAAAAGGCTATTTATTACAGACAGGGTTTAACTTCCCTTAGTCTCAGACCAATACTTTTATTACAATAAAGCCGCCTCTGTTTACGACCACTAAAATATCCTTAAGGCTTTGATCACATTTTATTGCTCTAGGTTTATCACATTATAGTAGCCTTTAGCTTTTTGTGACATACGACATTAGTATGAAATCAATTCTGCTAATATGCTGTTTTAGTATAGTTTATTATTGTAGTTAAACGATGTGTACAAAATGAAATAAATCGACCACGCAGCTGGACCGCTGACGTGAGTTGAGCAAATTTCCAAAATTTAGTTTATATGCCTATGTTTTAGGGTTTCAACCAACAATTTGGGAAATAGGTCTACTCACGAAGGCGTTGAACAGCTGTCTGTGTGTACGCAATATATTAGTAGAATTGGTTTCCTCCTAGTGGCCTCGCGAGTTTGCATCACTTGGCTTTGAATTGAGTACTTTTATGGTATTTTACGTTTTTGTCGATTTTGGGGGAACCAAGCGAGCTATAAAAAAACCAAATGCGCAGAATAACATCCTACATTTATATTGTTAGAAAAAACTCTAAAAAATTTTCATTCTCGTAGTAAAAATCTAAAAAAATAGTTACTTCCGGTCAAAAAACGTACTTCCGGTTGTTGGATTTTTTGGCTAACGAACTCGTCCGAGCCACATAGACAACTAACACGTGTACCAAATTTGGACCAAATCGGACTTAAAATGCGGCCGCTAGAGTGCAAACACATATATACATATATATATATATGAATTTTTTTGACACCCCAAAACGTGTTCTGGGAACCATGATCGGTGCTCATTTGCTACTCCCGACCTTGCGTCTCACCATAAGGGCCACTGCAATAGCTCATTTTTCCTATGGAAATTCGCTAATGATGTGTAGTCAATCAAATCACTGTTCCCATTATTATAACATATACTTTTTTTATACAAATTTAAAGAAAAGATACATATTCCATTAGCTTAAACATTCCTACATCTAAACAGCTGATTTCACCTATCATCTGTAATACACAAACCTAGCATAGATTTTACCTTTGGGGCTATGTTTACAACTTTAATAAAAAACATCTGGTGTGCACATCACACAACTTTCCTTACCAAAATAGATGCTGTATCAATTACCAAATTTTTCGAACGAGAGATTGATGATACCATTTTCGAGTTAATAGGAGTATCCGTTTCGAAGAAAGCGGTACTAACTTCAAAACGGTTAATCCCACGGACCTGATTTTGGTCTCAATCGATTTCTCACCCCCAAAAATGTCAAGGTCGATACCAAACACGGCTAGTTTAAAAAAAGTCATTTTTGCCCCCAAAAAGGGCGTTTTTGGGGTCAATTTTTGAAAAAATGGAAAAAGTTGAGTGGGGTATCTTTTTTGACATTCTTTTGGACGCTGAATCGAATGAGACCATTTTCAAGTCGATAGGACCAGCCATTTCGGAGATACAAACAAAATAACTTTCGTTTTTGTAATAACTTTTTTCAACGAATTTTTAAGGGTATATAGCGTACATAGCGTGTTAGGGGGTCTGAGTAGAGTATGTTAGCAAAGTTTAATCAAAATCGTTAGAGGGGTTTTGGAGTAAATACCAAAAATGTGCTAAAAACTGGTCCCACGGTAAGACACCAACTCCGATTTGCTTCAAATTTACTTGGGTTAAATTGTTTACGTGTTTGAAGATATCCTGTAAATTTCAGCTTGATCCGTCCAGCCGTTTGCCCTGTGCACTCCGGACACACACACACACAGACAGACCAATTGCCAAAAATGCATTTTTTGGACTCAGGGGGCCTTGAAACGTAAAGATATTATGAAAACTCGACATCGAATTTTTGGGTCGATCGCAATACTTACCTTACCTAGTATAGGGTAAGGAAAGTAATATAAGTCTTGTAATAATAATAATTTCTAAATCATTTTATCTATCAATATGAAATAAAAAGCAATTAAAAGATAATAGTTTTATATTTCTTTAAATATATAATAACATACATAAATACAAAATTTTAACAAATATTCATACAGTTTTATAATCCTTATAGTAGTTGTACACATTTACCAAGTTCAAAATCCCTCTCAGCATAGTTAGGTAGGCCTAGATAAAGTGTGTGTTGTTTTAAAATAGTATTTTGTTGATTGATGTATTTCTGATGTGTATCTAATTAATTCTAATTAATCCGCCTGACTTTTCATGGGGGTTTACTAGTTTTTTTTAATTATTTAACACAGAAAATTACTTGCATTATAATTTATCGCATATTGAATACTTGGATCTTATTCCTTCAACTAACTATTAAAATATATCATTAAAACCACGGTATATAGAATACTAACGGTAGGGTTCACGCGCATCTACTCTTGACGTCATCGGTGCCCACTGCTAAGAGAAATGAAAATCAGCTGTTTATTATTGATTGCAGTCGTATTATTGCAGTCGTTTTTAGTATCGAAAACGTATATAATTTGTAAACAAAATTTTACTACATTTTAAAATCTTTTGATATATTATATATATATATATATTCGATTTTAAATATTAAAAAAGATTTGGATAAGCCAATACATAATTAAAATAAATGTCAAATATTACAAAATAAAAAATATATTGTTCACCATTTGTCGAATTTGAAATAGTAATTTTTATATAGGCCTAATCAGTAAAAGTATTAAAATTTGTTGTAGCAATCTGATTTTTTTATATATGTGGTTCAAATTTTATTAAAATCGGTTAAACATTTTTAAAATTATTCAATTTTTACATAAGGCTTCATGAGAAGCTAATAGAGCTTATGAGAAACTAGGCACCGATGACGTCACGAGTTACTGCGCATCCACGCGTGAATCCTACCGTCTACCGTTAGTATTCTATATACTATACCGTGATTAAAACGATAGTTGTGCCATAGTTTTATTCTAATGGTACACCAGATTATATCTATAATAAGAGACATGGTAAAAGAAAATTAAAACAGGAAACCCAAACTACTGTAGATATATGTTTCCACAACCTCTGTGTGCTCAGCTAACGATACTCTAGGGAAGTTGGGTGCTGCCGTGTATTTACCGTGTTAATTAGACTGTGTTTGATCAAAAGTGTGTTTACTTGTTAGGCTAAACCTATTGATGTATTCAATTTTGCGAGGTAAAAAAATAAGACAGACAATTTAACTGTTTATAATTATAACACTTTTATAGAGCACAAGAAGCTACTAAAATAAGCGAGTTATACGAGGCTGTTTTCTGTTCTCGATGTTTTTATTAAAAGATGTTTAGAGATTTTGATTATGTCTGGTATATAATTTTCGCAATCTTCGTTAAATTTCGAGAAAAATGAGACCACTCAATATATAGTTAGGCCTACAGTTAAAACTGTAGAGCCGAAGAAGGATATTTCTATTTTATGATGAAAACTTATTAATGATAACATTGCAATTAATATTAAATAAGTACAAGATACAAAATATTTGCAATATCTTTAGTGGTTTTATTCGTTCCGAACATATATAAACAAAAACTCGTTTATTAATAGATAAAAACAATTATAACAAAAATACATACTTAATAAAATGGTTATTTTAAATAACTTTAAACGAATGCTATAATGTACAATACAATAATGTTTGTCTTATGTACAAACTTATGAAACCAGTCTAATAAAAAACCGTTGATATACCGTATTAAACAAAATCTAACATATCTTATCAACTTCTATAAAAGCGGGTATACGTACGAGCGTACGTGGAGTAACATTTAAAGAAGAAATACCTATTCGTTTAACTTAATAATATAACAGCTGATTTCACCCATCATCTGTAAATACGCAAACAAAACTTAGTGCAGATTACACTTTGGGGTTATGATCACAACTTCAATGAATAATATAGCCTATAATTATTATTAACTTCTAAATCATTTTGATCTAAACGCAAAGTAATATCCTTACACTAAACATACTAACTCTAATACTGAATATAACTAATATATATCTTTTAATATACACCCTATCAATTCGTAACAGTCGTAAAATCGTACCCGGAAAATCTCACACAAAAAATCATACAGATAAAAATCATTCAAATTGTTTCCCGCACTTACATCTAGAAACTGTGTGGTTAAAAATTATGGTTATTTTAAATCAGCAGTTTCAGGTTACATTTGACTTTATACGTGCTATGTGTGAATACACTAAAAATAAAAGTAAAAATTAATCAACAATGAGTTGATGTCAAAATATATAAAAAATAATAATTAACGGTAACCGGTATATTAAATATATAATATGCTACTATGCATGTTGCACATCTATATATTATCATAATCATACCGTGTTTGGTGTCTTTTTACTTGGAATTGCACGAAGGTTACACATATACTGCGCCGTCAGTAATTAAATTGAATATTTAAAAAAATTAGCAATTACACACTGAGAACCAGAGTGTATGAGTCATGTACTTGCCGGGTAGGACGGACGCAGACAACTGCATTGGTGTGCTTGTGTGTGTTTTAAGGGTCTCTTACCCCTTAGGTGCCACGCGGAAACGAAGTTTGACTATACTTTCTTTTAATTTGATTTAATGTTTCTTTTATAAGGCGAAACACATTTGAGGTAGTTATAGTCTTTTACACTTTGTAGTGAAATTATTGTTTCGAAGATAATCAACTCCTATAAAAGTGAATGTACGTACGTGAGTAACAAAGTGGTGCAACGTATGCCCAAGGTTGTATTGTTTGATTTATTCGTTAACATAAACAGCTGCTTTCGTCCTTCTATTTAAACATTGGTCATATCTCCAACTATTTAAAAATGGAGCCCAAAACAGATTTTACGTTTTGTATTTGCTAATTTTTTTTACTAAAATGGAAACTTACGAAGAAAACAATTTAACTTATATTAGTATTTAAGTATTAATTTAATTGGTTATATATGTTTTATATGTATTTAAACAACTAAATCGGGGCAGTAGCATATATAGTACAGTTAAATCTACCACCAGTAAGTAGGTCTGAATGTATACAATTTAGTGTGTTGGCGTTTTGAAATGTAATAGATCATTGTATTCATTGAAATTCAGTATTCTTTTCCTATATACAAAGCCATTACTGGCGGAGCAGATCCTTTAAGTTTCGTTAGGAAACTACAAAATGGTATAATTTTGGTCGAGACTAGTAGCAAAAAACAAAATTTTTGTATGAAATCCTACATTATCAGATAGATTTCTTTAGAGAATGGTGTGCCTCAGGGCACTATTCTTAGCGTTACTTTGTTTGCTGTTAAATTAATAAATTATAAATTAAAGGAATACATTATGCATTGTTTTCCTACATAAGTAAAAAAATATTGCTTCGTTCATCAACACTAAGTAAAGTTTAAGGAAAATAATTTTGTTACTTTTTATTTGAAGTAGTTATGGGATATTATGAAAGGCGGTGTCGGTTCAATGGCGTGTGTTGAAGGTAGGTTTTAATATCATCATTGGGTTTGATTGTTAGTAAAAGAAGCACACTTTTTGAAATACATATATATTTTGGTGATCAGCTACAACTGTTTTAAAAATAATGGAGCTTTTGTTTGTAATATAAAAACAAAACTTATTGTAGGTACGTTAAATCTTAAACAACTACGCAATCCGAACTAGTACGTTTGGTACAAGAGTATGTAGGAAAGTGTTGAACCTATAACACAAGAACAAATATTGGAACAGATGTTAATGTTAGTACAAAATCTAATAACTCGAAGTAAATAACCCAAAGATAATGAAATAGGTTTAGGAAGGATATAAACATAACTTAATCAGGTTGCATACACGATCTTGCTTGTTTACAGTTCCTTTGTGTTTGTCTACAATGTACTGTTGTCCTCATCATGTATGTGTGTTGCCTTAGGCTTATGTATGGCCTTTGTGTGCTGTAGGACTTAACACTTGATTACGAGACTTGATACATATTTGTATACTCAAGTACTCCAATTCCACAAAGTAAAGTACGGAGTTGTATTTGGATGTGATTACTATAAAGAAGTGAACTTTGTACGTTTGTCCAGCTTATTGGGGCAATCTCAGAAATTATTGAAAATATTTAGAAAAATCTTTTACTGGTGTATAAATTAAAATTTTCTGAAACGCATAGAATAAATTAATTTTAGAAATTTAAATTTGAGTAGTAAACAAAATAAAGATACACATTTCTTACGTGAGATTATGTTCAAACTTAGTTTTAATTTCTGTGGTACCGAGCAAATATTAATATAAATATTATGCAGATAAAAATGACTAGGTTCGTCAGTTAACGTAATAATTACATTGTTGGAGATTTAATAAAAATGGTTACCATTGTAACCTACAATGTGTTAGTTTTAACCTCTAATCAAAGGCTCGAATTAATTCAATATTCGTAAATAAATCAAATAAATACTTACCGTTTGTTGAAGTTACTTAGATTTTGGTTTTATCTAAAATAATAACACATTAAATTCAAATTTATTTTAAAGTGCAACATAAAAGGTAGTAAAAAAAGCTATATAATTTTAAGTGAATCGTAGTTGATTAACGATAGATTTTTAATGGACATTGAGGAATGTGACGCGTTTAAAACATATAATAGTTTTAATCAAAGTGATGGGCTATTGTTATCTCTATTGACACCATTGACCATTGACCATTGACCAGTGTCTTGTAGTCGGATGTTGCCATTGACAATTAATTCAAGTTTAGAACAATTTTAGGATGGAATTAAAAATGAATGTATCTTGTTCACAAACAGCAATACATTTTGCCTTTTAACTGGGGATAAATTGTAATATTTTAAGCTTTTCCGGGTTCAAACGCAAAAAGCCTCAACATACTTTATCAAATCCGAGTTTGTACAGAGTAACTGATCCCACAAGTAACGCATGTTTAGACCATTTTCGTCAAATTATAAAAACAAAATGTTAGTACAACTAAAGTAACAGTTAGTTATGTTACTTCGTTAGAAATTATAATTCTCAAAAAAATTAAACACATAGTCTTAGGAAATTCATTAAACAATTAAATCAATAACTCATTCAAAATTCTCTAGTCATTTAAAACTGCAACGAGATCAGAAATTATAGTAATAGGTACCGTAAAATAATAAACTAGCACTATGGAAATTAATATTCAACAGCCCATAAAATGCATTAAGTTATCAGCAAATAGTTAAAAACTAAAACCAGGTTCCATGCTGATCTGGTAAAATTTGCTCGATACCGGTATAACTTAATTAAACGTGTATTACTGAACTGAGCAATCAAAATTATTCGCATAGAAACTAATTACTATTTCCTACAAATTACAATTTTGCAACATATTTAAAAAGAAAATATCTGCTTTGAGTATTACTTCTGCTGAAGTAGAACTCACCAAAGAACTTTAATTAGAACTATATATTATGTAATTAATAAAATAATTCTATCTGGGGAATTTCCTTTTAAATTGTCCCATGTTATTGCAAAACTATAAATCAGGGTGCAAATCTTATATCGATAACTTTAGTCCGTTATTTTTGTCTGTTACTATTACTAAGATTCTCGAGAAGTGTATCAATCTTCAGCTTTTGCATTATCGGGTACATCAAAATATTAACACTAACACACAAGACGAACATGAGGGTAAAAAACATACTCTAGATTCTTTGATAAACCCAAAAACATTCATTTGATTCAGCTCAGCTTATTCATTTGATTCAGTAGAAAGTTTAAAGCTCTTGACAAAATTAAAACTAAATGATCACCAAAATATGAATAGTAATAAAAAGAAGAAGATAAAAACCCTATAATAAAACTACGAAATAAATAGAATAAGAATCAGAAGTTAGAATAAGCCAATCTATAAAGTATGTTGTCAATCAGAAGTATACATTTAATTTGGGTATCTTGGTTCTCGTGTAACTTTAGTCTTCTCCAAACTGAGGTCTGAAATGCAAGCAGGAAAGGAATATTGTTAATTATACTACACTGTTTTAATAAAAACTTATGTAATAATATTTAAATATGTAAGTCTGTTCAAGCTGAAAAAAATCAGTTTTACCTGAGAATTTCTGACGGTTGAGATAGATGTAACTGGCGGTACGGAACTCTACATCTCTTGTTTACTTTTCTTAGTACTGCTACCACATACTGTTGAGCCTAATTAAAAATGAATAACTCAATCTAGTAGATACAAATAGGAAATCTCTATTAGAGTTACCACAAATTGCTCTTAGCTATTACAATCAACAAACAACATAAGTTGTGACTCAATGCCAGGAACCGTCTTACTAAACACCCTGTCGACTCGAAGCAGGTATATTCCCAAAACGGATATTAGCAAAGTAAACTCGTTTATTTTTACATAAGCAATACATTTCCTAAAGCAATTTCAAACCCAGCGGTAATATCGATTTTGTTGGAGAAGCGGTATAAAATTATGTAAAGCTTTAGCGCAGGAAATGTTCCATGCGGTGAAAATATTATACTCTCTTGGTATACATACATTTATACAAAGT
>JAGFPH010004016.1:47597-59677 GCA_018207615.1 Philaenus spumarius | reverse complement strand
ATATATAGGTGTAAATCAGGTGATTTTAGTGTCCAAGCAGGTGATTGAATATAATAATTCCCATTGAAATAGCATGGGATAGGTGTAAATCAAGTGATATTATTGTTTAAAACAGGTGACTGTATATAAATTGGAAAATTCCGCTATCACAACACCTGATGTGCAGTTTTGTGATGTGTTTTGTTATTGTAGTTGTGTTTTTGTTTCAAAGTGAGAATTAAAATTAGAGCTTATATGATTAAACACATTATAAGATTATTTCTACTGTACTTGCTATTTTTTACTGTAATGTATAACGCTGGAAGACCACCACCCAGAGGTGGTCATCACGAAGAGGCTAGACTATAATATATAGCCTATGTATAGGAGCTATTGCCCCTACAAGCCACTAGTTATTGGACTAACAATTTACGTATGAAATTCAGTTCAATATTTGGGGAAAATAATAATAACAATAAACTTAACTAACATTTGAATTAAAGTACAGATACTAAAGTTATTACTTTATTAATTGTAATTTAATTGAAATATGTCCAATATTAATTCTCGACTTGAGTTTAAAGACAGCAGATGTGAGCAAATCTGTACAATTTACAAATTATTAGTTTAACTTTTTGTCTTGCATTACTGATTAAATTTCTTAGACGACGGTAGGAAAGACACATTAGAAAATGTATCAAAGGTAATTTTTTGAAAATTTAAGGCCTACAACTAATAACTAAAAAAGCAAACTCCGACCTTCAAATATCCTATAAAACCAAATTTCAATTTGCATTTCGTTTCCCCCTCGTAACGTTTATAGAGATATTTGATCTAAAGTTAAGTTTTTGAAATATTTTTGACTGAAGTTTTATAATGAATAAAGCGGTATGGATTGCAGCAAAAGTGTTTGTTGAAATTAGTTCATATTTGTTGTCAATGAATAACTTTTGTTGTGGATTTTTCCATCAAGTCACTTTAAGAGCCGTTATGAATTACAATATATTTATCAATGGATGTTGTATTGGGTATTATTATTGTTTTTATTAGTTTTATAGTGTGTACATTAACATTTTTACAATTTATTGTAGCCGTTATGTCGTTTCAAAAAACAATAAAATTATGGGTGTACCCTATTTTTATACACAGATCCAAAGAGCGGTGTTTAGTTACACTAAGGACTACATTTCCTTGACGTACTTGAGGCAAAGTTCGCGCACCACAGAAGCGCCGAAAGGCAATTACCCAAGTAACTTGCGTCGATTTACATCACCTGTTGTCAAAGAGCAATTTGGTGTTTGTACAATTTTGAAATTACAGACTTCAAAGGCAGTTGGTTGTGATAAACAAATATTTAGTCTCAACACCATCGCCCGCAGTGAAATGTTCGATTGGTTCCCTTTCCTTGAGTATTAGCTTTGTGAGAATAAAACACTCTAATTATAGGTAAGGTCTTATGGTGAGGTAGGTGTAATATACAAATAGAAATAAGGAGGCGAAGGGTGTATTGCAGAAGGAGTTGAATAGCTAAAATAAAAAAGAAAGTGTTTGACAGCCAGCGTGTGTAGATGTATCTGTGTGCTAATAATTAGCCGATTTTCCCACAGGTGGAAGGAAGAGGGCCCGAATATAAATAGAAGCAGGATTTTTAATTTTTGCCTTCGTTTGCGAGTTATGAGCGGAACAGTGGTGCAAAACGTGATAAAACTTACCGGCGCCGGCGCAAGGCTGATCTGACTACGTATATAGGCCTCTATGTGTATGTGTATTCGATAAACCGTTCGACGTAGGCTATTGAAACAAAAAGTATCACAGCGTCCCTTTACAATTTCTAAGGGGTGGAAATAGGATATCTACCCTAGCTAATAACTATTTAATTCGCCTATTTCCCGTAAGACTAGTCTTAGTTTTGCAAAATGTTTTCAAATTTGTCTCTTACATTATACGTAGAAAAGTAAAACAATTTAATTATGATTACTTGCGTTTGAAGAATGAAAATGGCGTTACTACTCTTAAACAATAAATATTCATTATTTTAATTACCTTGAAGCTAATTTGTATTTATTTTTTAAAATGATTTATACAACAAGCATTTCGGTGATTCACATTTTGCATTTCGGTGATTTGTCCCTAAAGGGTGAAAATGGTGTAACTACAATAAATATAAATTCCATTATGTAAAGAAAGGAAAACTACTTGCATTTAAATTAGTTGGGCCTAAGAAGTAATATTTACATACAATTAGTTTAAGCAATTTAAATGCAGTTAGATACTCTTATATAATAACTGTTAGATCTATGTATTCGTACATTCTCTCATAAAGCTAGAGAACTGAAATTTGACACATTTGTGTCTTAAGGGATAAATAAAAAGAGCAAAGCAATCTGATTTTATTTACTTACGTCTAAGGGATGAAATCGGGAAACTACACCTCTACCAAAATAATATTCCTTACAGCGACTCATGAAGTAGAGAGAAAGATTTTGTACATATGTTTCTTAGAAATGCGAGTAAAGCACTCTCATCTTGATATAGTCTTTCCGCTCGGCCGTGATACCTGACGTCTCGGAATTCAACTCCCCCTCCACTAGGTGAGTCATTGTTTGCCACCGGCAGGTCCGGCGAGCGGGTAGGGAGGGGGGGGGTTTTGAGTTCCGAGAAGTCAGGTATCATGGCCGAGCGGAAGACTATAACTTGTATTTAAGATGTATATGGTGTAACTACCCCTAAAACAATAAATATTAGTTCTTATACATCCCTTGAAGCTAAAGAGCGGAACTTTGGTGAATTTATCTTTTAAGTGATACATAGAAAAAACAAAACATTCAGATTTTCATTACTTGCTTAGAAAGGGAAAAATGAGTAGCTAAAGGTCTACCGATACAAATATAAATAAATAAAATCGGTCCCACACCTGTCCCACAAAGTTAGACAGCTGAAATTCGGCTTGAAAGAGAAAGAAGTGGTGGTAGAGCAAAAAGGCAGTAACAATGGTGAAGATGTTAGAGAATTAAAAGATACTAAAAAAACAAAGAGAGAACATAATAGGGATGGTCAAGGAGATGAAAAAAGAGTAAAGAACAAAGAGATAAACAAGAAGACGCAGAGGGCAGAGGAGAAGAAGAAAGAGCAGGGCTAAGAAAGAGCAGGGAAGGAATAGATGATGAAGTTGAAGAAGGAGAAGAAAATTAAATAACAAAGATATTAAAATTAAAAACTAGCAGTTCGAAAGTAATTTATGAGCTATAAACTGATTTTCGGCGCTTGTGACGCACAGCTGATCACGTATGTAAACATTGATCGATAGGAAAACATTGATCGATTTGGATGAATTGCACTAAGCGGGGTTGTTTTGGATCAAGAAACTCAAATTGTATGTCGGATCTAAGGTTAATATTTAGTCGATATTCATTGTGTTCAATTATTATTTGTAGGCGAAGGCACGGGTACCTGCAAGTTTAATTATAAAATGTATAATCATGGTATGTTTAAAGAATATAATAATTTAAATATTTTTTTTATATCACATTACAAACTTGAAAATTAAATAAAACGAAAAGAAGAATAAACTTTAAAGAGTCCCACTTTAACTTTTAAAATGTACGTTACGAAAAAATGTTTGGTTGGTAAAACATCAATAGAACCATTTTGCTGAATAATTTATGATAGTATTACATTGTTAAGATCTCCTTTTAAGCTATTTTCACAAAATAAAATCTAATTTTGTGTTTTTATAAATTTTTTTAACATAAAACATTAATAAACATTAGTTATAATACAAACTAGACATACGAAGACCAGTAAAACGGAGGCGTTACACTTGGTGTGTGGGTGTAAGGATCACGTGACCACCATGACCTTGATGTTCTAATTATGACTGGGTCAAGGCTAATTAAGTGTGTCTTGAGGCGTACAGAATACCTCGCTAAATCTTTGCTTCACTATTCAATCAGTGACTACACCACAGTTTCACATAGTAATGTCAAGGGTAGTCTAATGATGTTTGGTGAAATCAATGTACATCAGTATATTTTATAACACCACTCCTACTGAAGATACATTCATAATTAATTAACAAAGGTTTGCTCGGATCTATGTCTATTGTTCTATACAACATCTTGATCTATATACCTTAATAATATTTCAATCAGTTCCTCACTCATGCCTGACATTTTGGTAGTTAAACAGCTGGACATTATTTTTGGGAATTGTAGAGGAGTCAGTAATGAGCGTAGGAATAGGATGAGCCGTGATCTGGAAAATATGAATTTTATTATCACAGTAGCTGTAACCTGAAAATCATAGAGTTTCTGGTAGATAACACAATTTTCGACAACTGTAGTTCATAACATTTTCCACTTAACATTGATATCAAAAACATTAAGAGTAAAAATAACACGGCATTATAAAAATGAAAAACTTTGAGGCAAGATAATTCTTAAATTTTACAACATAGCTTTTTATGGAGTAGGTATTACAATTTGCGATAGTATTTTTAGAATTAGATTATTTTTATAAAAGTTCTTGGGAAAGCTATTTAAACCACAAATCAAAGATTGTTCTACTCAGAACTGTCATAATAATTTCAAAAATAGTATTCTGTCCTCCAAGTTTTGTTTAATCCTTAAGGGAGTGCTACCCTGTCCGCCATATTGAATCTGATTCCCATAAGAGGAATGCTACAGAATAAATAATTTTTCCCGTTAATTCGTGGACTAAATTAAAAAATTTGGCTTCATTTTGAAGTACTGTCATATGCGGATGTTGATTGCTGAATACATTTTCAAAAACCGTTATATTATTTTCATAAACGTATGATATAAATAGTAAAAAATAGTAAACTTTATTAATTTTTTACTCAGTTGCAAAAAAAGATATTGCAAAAAACATTAGAAATCAACACGCGAAATCTATTTTACTTTAAGAAAAAAATACAGCTTTCGTTTTTTGACAAAAACAACACAAAAATATGCTTAAGAGTGAAGGTATGTTTTGATTATTTAACATTGAAATTGGTACCCAACTTCGCCGTTTTGAATGTAGGGAGCCGAGCCTTACCCTAGAACTGGCACGGTTAAAGCTAAAATTGGCCAGCCCGTTTTTAGCGTTTTGCAAGCATATTTTTAAAAATTCGCCAAAAATAGTAAATGAACCCCAATCCAAAAGTGTTCAATAGCTTTTTTGTAGAAGAAACTTCAAAGAATTCAAATATGCCACTAAAAATTAGTTTATTTTGAAATTGTAAAAGTTATTAGCTCAAGAAACAAAAAATGTTCAGTAACGAAAGGAAAAAGTTCAGCTTTAGACCTACATAACAAGTAGTAAACATTTTTTGTATTTTTTTCGTAAGCGTAAAAAAGTTTCGTAATTTAGTTCTAAATAGAACTGTAGAAAGACATTTATCAATTTCAATTTTTTTATTTAAAAAAAAAAAAAAACAGTTTTTATGTTCCAAGTACACGACTGGTAACAAACCTAGGCTTAGATTGTAACGTCATTTACTAATATATGCTTTGCCCAAAAATGAAATATTATTATAACAAAGTGTAGAGGATAAATCAAAGAAAAGAACGGTATACTTGTCTTTCCTTAGTTCACAAAAGTGTTTGAGTTATATTTATTTGAATAACAAAATGACATCAATCTAATGACATTTTGCCGTCGATAAAGGTCGGACAAGAAGGGTGCTTTGAATAACGTGGGAACGAGACGGAGCGGATGGTCACACCAGACCGCTCTAATTATGTATTTTTCACTGCTGTCTAGACAAATAAAAAACTGGTTATTTCTAGTTTACTTCCCACCGTTAGAAAGATCAATCTGTTTTCTACAAAATGGTGTAAAGAAATCTGTCAAAACATAAGGCAGTGCCTTCCCAATATCGATTGACAAATGGGCTGTTTCATTGGTTAAGAAACGTCCAATCGCAAGTCATTCTTGAAAAAAATAGTAATTTTACAGTGACATTTGATTGGAAGACACCAACAGAAAGATAAAATCTTGACGTATCCAATGGTATCGTTATAATTGCCAAAGAAATATTAGTGTAGACGGTCTTAAACCATTGACTATATAAGTACATTTTTACATAGTCAATGCTTAAACGTTGAAGAAGTGGGAAATAACAGTACAATTGTATGCAAATTCGCGCACGGAAAGAGCATTAGACCGATGTGCATATTTTAAAACGATGATTACGTATGTAAATATACGTTTTACGAAAAAGTTGTAAATACAAAAATTAAAGTTTAATTCATTTCCTTTCCAATGGTGCCAGTTATTGGTTTATTCTAAGTGGGTTAAATTATCGATTATGCAAATATATGCAAATTTTCGCAAATGTTCGAAATTGTTGCGTTCTGCGCCTGAGAGAGGGTTTATGCATGACCTTCTGCCACTTCCAGGGAAGGATTGACTTTGACGCGTAAAGACTTGTAATAGAGACTATTATAGTCTGATAAATTTTGGCGGGTTGAGGGAGAGTAGAGATATCCCCTCCACCATTAACTTCTGCTGATTTTGAACACCCCTCCCCTGCCCTAACTCTGCAAACCCCTGCCGCATCACTGTTCACTGCACTCGTGGTGGGGTAAGCGGGGTGAGATACGCGCCGGAAACAGTTACCCCTCAACCCGCCTAAATATATCAGGCAGACTATAGTTGTCTACACTTTGTTGTAGAGAGAAACAGACATTTTGTTCACAGTGTCGCGCTCGTTAGTTGTTAAAATAATGTTCACCTCAATGATCACACAAATAAATATCCTGCTTCGAGCATCGTAACTTTAACATTGCAACGATCATTCAAACGTTACAATCTTTTATGAGTTGAACTATTGGAGACGATGTTCACGTTCATGGAATCTAAGCGATGAATGCAAGAATGTAGCTAATTCTTTTACATGCGCTCTACTTTATAACAGTTTTTTCTAAAAAAAAATGCGTTTGAGAAAGTATCTTCTACATTCTTATCAATATTTCTTACTATCGAGTGACCTAAAAGTCAAGCATAACCGGTACAGTAAATTGTCCTACACGTAAATACTTATTACAACGATTTCATAATTAATAGATGTGTTAAAATTGTTAATAATATATCGCATATATTATTTCTCAAGGCCATTTTTTTGTCGGTACGCCATAACTTCCTAAATAGGCCTACATCATTAAGTTACATGAATGAGGCATCATTTTAAAGCTTTCCTTAACCGCTACACCGGAAAAATAGACAAACAGCTTTAAATTCATGTTTTAATAACAAAAATTGATTAAAAAAACTTTTATATTATACTTTGTATGTTCCTAATGAAAGGCGCCATCTATTAACCATATGTTTGACTAGCATGACAGCTGTTAGATTGTTTACACTGTAAGATTGTATAGAGAAACTGTTATTTATAAACCAATGTAAATAAATAAACTTAATTAACAGGATTAAATCAACGTGTTAAATCAGGTAAATGTAGGCCTACTCCGAACTTGCGAAATATTCGCACGGGTCAGCTAGTTCATCTAAATGTGCAACCTTATTTTTCTGACTGTTTATTTTAACATTTGCCTTCATTTAGGTGTAGGCCTACTTTAACATAAAACTAATGCGACCACGCAGCTGAATCGGTGACGTGAGTTGAGCAAATTTCCAAAATTATGTTTACCGGCCTATGTTTTAGGGTTTCAACCAACCAATTTGGGAAATAGGTCTATTCACGACGGTGCTGAATACAGTAGTTGCAAAATGGTTCACACGTCATTCCGCATATTGGGAGTATCTTGAATACACAAAGCATTGCGTGCTTCACACTCCAATCCCCTTATTGGGAGTATCTTCAAAATATAATGCATTGCGTGCTTCACACGCCAACCCCCGTATTGGGAGTTTCTTCAATACACAATGCATTGCGTGAGTCGCACGCCAACCCCATGGTAAAATCCACCACGCGGCTTTGAACCGGGTACTTTTATGGTATTTTACATTTTGATCGATTTTGGGGGAACCAAGCGAGCTATAAGGTCGCGTAAAAAATCAAAATGTGCAGAATAACATCCTACATTTATATTTATAGAAAAAGCTCTAAAAAACATTTATTCTCTCACGAAAAATGTAAAAAATAGTTACTTCCGGTCAAAAAACGTGCTTCAGGATTTTTTTGGCTAACGAACTTGTCCGAGCGACATGGACAACCATCATTTGCACTAAATTTGGACCAAATCGGACTTAAAATGCGGCCGATATAGTGCGAACACAATTATACATATATTATTTTTAATGACACCCCAAAACGTGTTCTGGTGACCATGATCGATGCTCATTTGCTACTCCCGACCTTGGGTCTTACCACAATTGCCATTGCAATAGCTCATTTTTCCTATGGAAACTCGCTAATAATGATTGAACCCAAGAATAAAAGACTAGATTCAAGATTCAAGCTGTCAAAGATCGAATATCTTTATAACGACTGTAATAGTTCCATAATGTGTAACTGCAGTGGAAAACTACATTTACACAAGACGTTATTTCTTTTAAGCTTGTTTGCTTAACGATTTAATTTTACATCAATTAAGGGGCCCACACACGATCAATTTAACTGTGCAGTTTATCTGTGCAAATAAAACTGCACAATTGTGTGACTGCGCAGTTTATCGCTACAAAGTAGAGTCTCTTGCGCAGACCAAAAGTCTGCGTGAACTGCGCAGTTTACTCAGACATGACGTCATACTGGATAAATTGTGCAGTTCAACTGAGCGTGTGTGGGCCCCTTTTTTAGACTAATGGAGATGGGGTAGGGGAAAACTTAGCTCATGTAAGCCGAACTGCAGTAACTAGGCTTGCACCTGCGTAGACTAGCTAGACCGCTTAAATCACATCATCGTGCTGCGTTTCTCTACAAAATGGTATAGTTATACGACTTTCTGACAGCCTTTTTAGGATTGGATCCTGTGTTACTAATTATATTAACATTGGCCTACCCACAAATCTTATATTTACCATTGAATAGAGTTTTTGACTTTTGAACATTCACTGAAAACGGGAGTTGAAACGTGTGTCCCACCCACAGACAGTGTATAATACAGAATGCAGCCACATATTTTGTTTTTACCTTTTGTTATCGCTTTGAATACATGAATACATGTATATAACTTGAACATAGTGTTGTTAACCACTAGGATGGTGAATATAATCAGTTATTTTGGGTTAATATTACATTAACGACAACAATTCTTGTTTGTCCTAGTGGACCGTCATCATCAGGTCCGCGACATCATGTTTCTCATTTCGTTTCGTCGTGGACGTCGTCAAAGTATTGCATTTTATTTGTTTGTTTTAATTAATTTATAAACGGATTAAAACCTAAACAGTGTATGAACTCAGTTACACTACACTATGCGATACTACAGACACAAATGTACACAAATTAACAAAAAGTAAAAAAACCCTAAATTGTTTACATTCATTAATTAGTAAATTATTAAAATTGTAACACATTCAGCCGGCACACAAGTAAGTTTATCAATAATTTTAGGCTTTTGTCAGTTGGCTATTGCGATGTGTTATTAACCAACTTAAAAAAAGAGGAGGTTCTATGTTCGATGGGTATATGTTTTTATATTATATTCTCTATAGAAATTTTCATGAATAGAGGTAAGCTGATTATGGGGTGGATAAAGTTCTTGATAAAATAATATTGAAGAAAAAACGGTGAAACTTTACGCTCCTCACATAACAATCGAAAAAGAAGAAAAAACGAATGTTCGCAATTTGAGTGTTCACATTTTACTATTCATTCTTTCATAATTTTTAACTTTTTTGTAAATTTTTATTAATTTGTGTCTGTAGTGTCGTTTAATTGTTTTCATACTCTGTTTAGGATTCAAACTGTTTATGAATGACAAAAATAAATACATTAAATGCTATTTGACGATTTACACAACGAAATAAGCAGAATTATGTCCCTGACCGGATGATGACGGTATACCGTCCACACCGGTAGTCCACTTTTACAAACGACGATTCTTGGCGTTGTGGTAATATTAACCTAAACTAACTGATATATAAGTTGACTCTATATATGTGTTTTGATAAAATTACAATGTTCAGAGAATTTCACGAGACTTCCAAAACCTAATCAAAACGATTATTTTGTGTCTTAGCTGTAAACGCCGTCGAGAAATTGAGTATAATATCCTTTGATTTGAACCCAACAAATAATTAATAGATCGCTGTGCATATCAATCGGTAACTTAGTTATTGAGCATTGGTGATGCAATGAGCGTTACGGGATGCAATATTTTTCATTATTATTTGCCCATTATTTCCTCCAGATGAAGACAGATACAAAATTTCGTTGGTCATAGTTGAAAAACATAATAAAGGAACACAATAAAACATGTTACGCGAGTACATTAAAGGTCGATTTTCTGTTACAAATAATCTGTACGCCGTTTTAGGCAGGTTGTTCTTGGGATTGGGAGTTCCTGGCTCCACTGCATTGATGTACTTTATATTGTGAAAGTGAATTATGTGAAGAGAGTGGCTTCATAGAAGGCCAGGGTAAAACATTTTTAAGTGAAAAATAAATAAATGTCGTCAGACAAAAAACTCCATAAAAACGAGATTGGATTTAAAAATATAAAACCAATTCCTCTATAAAGCACCGAGCTACTTTCATGTCAAACATAAACTTATCAGAAATAAGTGGTAAGCCTGATGATATTACAAGACTACAAAGATCGAAATGCCCTTTGTCTACTTGGTCTGTAAGTGGACTGAAACTTGGACAGTTGATTGTATGTACTCTTAAAGATTAGTTACTTTAGGTGCAGACTTACTGAGAACAGTAGAATCAATGTCCCTTTGATATGATTTGTAAAGGGTTAGTTTTATTGGAACCGGAGTGTACTTCAGAGGATAATACGATTTTACAACATTCTTACAAAAATATGTATTGGGTATGTTCTCGCAATAGTTTAATCAAGTTAATCACCATAACAATGTCAAATTAAGATATCCAATTAAGGCTTACTATTATACCGGCTTCAATCAAGTTCACAAATCCATTAATACAGGGCGGGTTAATATATTTGCATAAAAAGAGCCAATTAAATGAAACTTTGAACATAGTATTTGGTGTTAGGTAATTCATTTTTTGAGTTGTCAACGACCCAGCTAATACCAAGGAGAGACGGTGTACCGGTAGGCCGAAAAAATCTTTAAAAAGAGCCTACGTCAAGTCGTAAGTAGTTTTAAGCGACTTTTTTTACCGAGAACAATACTGCAAACCCGACATCAAAGGTTAGAACATGGTAGAACATATTTGTAATGTTTTAAATGCAGTAACTAATAATATAGCCGTATGTTTAAGGATGAAATAAAACTTAAGATTAGATTAAATATTTATTTAAATGTCTGATATATGTGCAAACATATACAAAATAAGAACTATTTAAAAAAAGAGTGTATAGAGAGGCGTAGTGTAGAATAAGACAGAAATTAGAATAAAGTACACTATAACCTGCGTCACAAACTTTGACAAAAACCTTTTTTATTAAACTATCTTTTGGATTAATTATTTTTTAGGAGTGTGAAATGATACATTTTAAAAATCTGATTTGAGGAATGGTTCTCAGGAAAACAGGAAAATTTCGTTTAAAAAGATTGTACCAGCTGTATTCAGTTTTAACTATTACTAAAATGTAATATTTCAGAATATTTAAGAAGTTTACTTAAAATAATTATTATTGTTTTTTTTTTGTTTTTTTTATTCCGCTTACACACTTCCTCAGCAAGGGATATTTAATTAAATTACAAGTGAAAAAACATAGACCAAGGCCTGAAGTTGAACCCGGGACCTTCACGTTTCCGTCGCGTCGTGATGCTCTGCCATCTGAGCTACCCTGATGTCTACTTATATTGGTTGATGTTATCTAACTTGTACGGTTTTTACTGCAGTTATTGAATTAACAGATTGAATACCTCGTGTAGGCCTATACGACATTGAAGACAATCTCAATTCTTATTTCGCAGCTTTCAACTCCCGGTCTTGGTCTATGTTTTTTCACTTGTAATTTAATTAAAAATATCCCTTGCTGAGGAAGTGTGTAAGC